>MU388203.1:0-300590 GCA_022578535.1 Jackrogersella minutella
CGGCTCCGTATTGTTGCTGGAGCAGCTGTAGCATTCGGATGTATATATTGGTCCGGTTCCCTTTTTGGGTTAGTTGAAGAAGTGGATCGTGACATATCAGCCAGGGGGTTTCTAGAATGCTCTATCAATCTTAATTCAAAATCCATTTGAGAGGCTATCACGACATACTTGTGTTGCTTAGCCAGTTCTTCACCTTCCAAATTGCCGCTGCCGAATCTTGAATCTCATCTGTATTTTGATACAGTTGTAAACCTTGGGCTATTGCTCGGAAACTCTGACTGATTGTAATAAGATTATCAGCGGCTACCCAAAGGACTACACCGAAGGTTTCTACGGCTTGATAAGCATATTGCAGTGCTAGTTGCGTCTTCCCAACTCCTCCCATTCCAAACAAGGCAATTGACTTTGTTGAAGATGGCGTTTGCCCCGGGTCAAGGGCGCCATGGATTTTGGACAGAAGCTCTGATCGACCGGAGAATCTGCTATTCTGCAGGAACGGGATATGACGGTATTTGGTCTGCTTATCGTCGTCATTCCTTCCGGTAGTAAGATTGTCCATAAGCTTGATTACTTCTTTATACTTATGATCGTCTAGGCTCATGCGAGCTAGGTCAGCCTCACTGTCAACGACTGAAGAGATTCGCTTGATACGCATGGTTGTCCTCGAAAGGTCATTGTGATGGCTTTCCCACGCTTTCCGTCGCAGCAAAGCATGAGGATGAGCTCGAAATAAATGTATAGTCCTGGCGTAGAAGCAAATAACTTCTGTGCATACATCGATTAGAGCCGTCTCAAGTTGGCGACTCATCGATGGTGTATCTTCATAAAGTCGAAATCTCGGCAGATTGAGGCTGAGTTCCTCTAACATCTCTAACACGTCTTGAAGGATATCTCCTGCTGGGGAAGCCAGTGTCAGTATGAGGCGAATGCTCCCCCACACCACTGCTGTTAATGTTGCATCTGCTCCGAATGCTAAAGCAATGGTTGCTGAGAAGTCATCCACAAACTTGAACTTCGGCGCAAGTCTATTCAGAGACATCCATGTTTGTCTGTCTCGTGATGGCATGGCCTGTATAGATTTTACATGGCTTAAGAGGTCATCAAGAGAGTGAACTTCGTTTATGGCCTGGTTGTCCTCGTCACCTCCTAACTCTTCCTGGTATCTTTCTAATGCTCGATGCCATAAAGGGCTTTTTGGTCTCAAAGATCTTTCCGAAAGTCAATGTTTGGTTGCCTTAACTGATTATGCAGTGCTGTACTTACTTCTCCATCTTGTCTACCTTGTCTTCGACTTGCTATAGTTAGTTAAACATCTTGAACACGATTTTGCGTATTAGATTCAATCCTAGCCAGGAAACCATTTCCAGTCAAGATCAGGTCACATTCACATCGACCAAACATTGGAGAAAACTCGTGCGGGGTGTGAGCTACAAGGGCAAGGTAAGGTTGCATTATCTGCAGCAAACACATCCACCCTCCCACCCTCCTTTATCAAAAAAGGAAACAATCCCAATTTGGACACTGCTTATAAAAATACCTTTCAGGTGTACAGCACATATCTTGACGAACGAAAATCTAGGTCGTGGAAGGGATTATGGCTAAATGATCGTGACTCGGCGTCGTGGTTAACCTTTTAGGCGGTTATTGTTATGGGGGGAATAGGACTTATTCTCGGCTTCATTAAAGTTGTACTTCAGGTCGCACAGATAGCAATAGCCATTGATACGACAGTCAAACTCGGAATGGCCTCACTATTGGATTGCCATTGATTGGGTTTATGTCTCCAACTACACTCCGCGCTCATACCACCTTTGAATAATACCTTCTATAGTGGGCTCATATTCCTTCAATACGACCGTTTCACCATCAAGGTATGTGTTAGCCTGCACATTCAATAGGGGAGGAGGTTTGTTTTCGATAACCGTCTGTCGCCACTTCAGACATTCCTCGTCCACATGGGAAAGGTCTTCGTAATACTCTCTACAAGCTTGAACATCGGCAGTGCAGCGATACATGTGGAGATATTGTAATAGCATCTCACCAAGAGCTTTCTTTCCATGACTCAATATTCTTGATCTGTCGACCAGAACGCTGAGCTTGTTACCTCCTATGTCGTGTTGAATTCTGATGCATCCGTGACCGTGTCTGAGCAGACCACTAAGCATCGCGAATGAGCCTATGACCTTTAGTTAGCATACCTACATATAGTCTTGGTTTTGGCTAGCTTGATACCCTGCTGTGAGCTTGCCACCATTTCTGCGCATTAACGTTAGCAAGGCTTCCAAGGGCTTCTATTGTGATGTAGGTAATTTACCACCCCCTCAACATTATAGTTGGAAAGAGCTCGGAGGCCATCAACTCCAAGTTGTTGGTGTAGATTATACGTTACTTTCAAGGTTAGTTTCCAATTCAATAATTTCGGGAACGAGGGTATTCACGGTCGCTAGCTCGAAGAGTTGATTCATCTGTGAAATCGAAGAGAGCTAGTAGCTCCGGGTCATCCATAAGGTAAGCTCCCACGAGTTCCGCTCTACACTCATCCACAGTCGTGGCCAAATCGCCAAACTCACCAGTCCATGTCTGACCTGGGCGATACCAAGTCTTTATGGGCTTTCCATCAAGAGGGCTTGTTGGCGGATTCGCAGGATCAAAGTTGAATGTGTTGGCAGGTTCCTCGATCATCATCTTGCCTGTGCCGTGGCCTAGTAGTTCCTGAAGCACAACCCACCAATAGTACGCAGGACATTTATGTTTCTGGAATACCTCCATCTCGGATTCGTGGATGAATCCAAGGCAATCGTCCAATAAACTTATCAGAATTCTCAACCAATTTCGACAAGAGCTTGGTCTCTTCAGCATCAGCGACCGCGACCAAACCTCCGAATTCGGCACGGATGCCAGCTCGGTCTCTATGTGGTTCAATAAAGCCGAAGATATTCTCGATTTTCGGTGCTTTATCAGCAACCCACGTCCTCTGGGAGTCACGATATACGTAGAGGCTACCGGTTTGAAAGCTCTCGGCGTATTGGGCCAATAATTTTCGTTGGAGATCATCTGCGGTATACGCGGCAGCTCTCAACAGATTTTCGCTAACCTTTTCTAAGTCTTCAGCATGATCACTACGGACTAGATTGACAGTAGCGGTCGAGTTGGGGATATCCAAGGACACAGCAGACTCCGTCGACATGTTTAGGCCTGAAGCACTTCAAATCTGTCTACCCCTATCTTGCGAACTCTAGTGTTGTCAGGTAGAATATAATGAGCTCACATATGACTAGAGACAATGTCAATCTCATCCTTTCCGATCAACTCCCCAGGATAATAAGCACTCTGAGTCTGAGCGACTGCACTTGGGTAGCCAAGAGTGAAAGGTGGGATTGTCATAATAGAGTCCTGGATGTCCTTGTAGAGACTTGAGAGCTTAGGTGATCGAGAGGCCAGTTTCTCAATTGTGTCAGGTCTTGTCTGCGGAATAAACTTCTGGTCCCCTGACCCCTTTAAGGAGTTAGCCCCTATTCGAGGGATTCGGGGTTAACCGACCCACGTAGTAATTCCCAATATTAGATAGGAAAGTAGCTGCATATTGGAGAAATAAATCAAGATCTTCTTTAGTGACCCCAGCAGTTTCGGAAAGCTGATGCCAATTGCCATTGCATGATCCATATAGTTCCAGTATGAAATCAAAGATGGTTAGAGACTCTGGGGAGACTTGGCGAAGGATGATCTTGCACCAGACCAAGCAGCTCTAATATTTCCCCGTCGGTAGACGTTGATAGATAATGAGCGTATCGTTTCTCTCGCTCGGAGAGACTAATCAAATAAGGGCGCAATGCCCAATTTATAGATTTGAACGGGACCAGTCATAGCCTATTCAGTCGCATTCTTTCTAGGGCAACTATACGTTCTAAATTGAGAGACGTTGAAGTCCCTGGTGGTTGTGGAGAAGGATGGCGAGTGGGGTTAGATATTCGTTGTATGCTCGTTGGCTCTACTTGCTGAAGTATTTATCTGAATAAAATAATAACCTATCTAACACTTCATTTCACTTGCGACGGATCTTTCGTTCTAGTTGTCTTCGTTTGACGGGTTATACACGGTTAGGTGTATAGATCTAAATCCTTAGGATTCATGAGGGTTGCAATTGCTTATATTCTTGTTGTTGTTAAATCTATCTGTGTGTAAAGATCTGGCCGTGGCCAGATCTTTACCAGAGTCAGGCTTACTAAGCGTAAGCCTTACTAAGCTAATAGCGTACGAGCTATGTGGCTCGTGCGCTCTTATCTTATCGGCGTCACCACTGATAGGTATTACACAAACAACATCGTTATCCGTAAATGTATGCAAATGCCTTAGCCTACCTACGTAAGTAACCAGTAGGAAAGACTATAATAATAAATGGACTTTTAGCCTTCTCTTATACTATAGGTAGGTATACTTATTAACCTGGCTACACGCATGGATTTAGAGCCAAACATGTAAACTTGAAATCTAGGGGATCTACTTCGTGGAATTACGGCTTCAGTCTAACCCTTTCAATGTTTAATAGCTGCCTAGACTCGCCCACCCAGATAAGTCGCGATCACAACAATGTCCTATGAGCTATCAAGGTAAAGATGACTAAACCACATGTCTATCAATGCTTAACTGGCTATGCTTTTGAATACCACTTTATGCATGGGTAAAGTAGGTGTGTCTTGTAAATTGATAGGTGGTGTGGAATTTGGATGAATCATACCACTCCAACTTCAATCCCCTCTCTATACTATATAACCCCTCGTTGTCCATAGGTCGATCTACCGAATTTTAAAGTTGATGAAGGACAGTCACAACACGCGGCCCGATTGATGGTATGTTGTCAGTACGCGCCATCGTGAATATATAGTGTAGGTATACCCTATGCTGATACTTACTGATCTACTACCAATCAACCACTCACCAATCGTATGCACATCATGTGCAAAACACGCTTTTTAGCCATGGGCCAGGCTGCTATATTTTGCCGAGGACATTCGGAGTCACCCGCCGAAAGCCGGTTATGACAGGTAATTTGAGAATCTTGATATATGAACTGGTTGCAGCACCTTTTAAAACACCTGGTTTTCTTCAGGATATATCTTTGAAGGTTTGGGCGAGAAACTGTGAGTTCCTGAAGCCCGTGCCGCGGTTAGTGTGAGACTCTTCACGGCGGGGTTTTTCTCATTTCTTAAGATACGTCGGACATGCGACCGCGTGTCTAACTCACCCCCCAATAACTTGAGCACTCGTGATGATAGTGATGAAATACATATAATCATCACCTTCATAGGTCCATAGGACACATGAGGTCTCTTGTCGAGGTTTGTTCCAGGCTCTTCTCTCAGTTCACAGCTTTGCTCTGTACCTAGGGGTAGGTGTTCATCGGATGATTGAATTCTAATGATCATGACAACGACAACGATAACGATAACAACAATAATAATTGGTTTAGGATTGAGATCTTCTTGTATGAGCTGACCCTCGATAGATCCCAGTGGTGTCGGACCTCAAATCCGGGCTTAATCATGAAGCTATTAGAAGACACGGATTTCCCGTACCCGTTCGGGTGGATCAGGAGGCAGGGTTGAAGATTTTGCGGACTACCTGAGAGATGATCGCCAGGGACTAAACTCCGCTACTGAGTATCGGGTATCGGTACGTAGCAAAAGCTGGGGGATTTTCTGGGGAGCAGGGCGGGTAAGCCACTTTCTGACAAAGCCGAACAAGCCATGAAGGGTTTAGCGTCCAGCAATGGCGGAAGGGGGGATAGGTACTTCCATAAGCGTACCTATCCCGCTATCGCGATAAGGGATGGACTGAGATGAGAGGTGATATCGGCCGGATGAACAATGAAGCGATAGAATTTACTATGTACCAACAGTGGTAATCCGAACCGGTTCAGGAACACCCGCACACCCGACGACCCATTGAGTTTGGAGGCATGGGATGCGAGTCATGCTGGGCAGGTGCTACCACCTTGGTTAACCTCGCAAAATTTGGGCGCCGTTTTAGAAAAAATTTAAATCACTCTGCGAGTCTTTTTTTATTTTTATTTTTTTAAATTCTTTTCTTCGAAGGCATCAGCAACTTTCTTCCCAACTATCTTGCGGTAATACCGCTCATCCCCCCTCCTTGTCGATCCACCATTTCTTTCTCGTTCATGTTTACATCTATCTACCCTGTTTCTTTGAATCTTTTCTTACTAGTTTTGCGCTAATAACCCTGTCGTCACGATCCCGAACTCCCCCGAATTAACGCGCTATTCACTCCTGCATCGGCGCATCATAGCCGAAAGATCGTGAATATTACTCAAATCTGGTCAATTCGGTGCGCTAATCGATAAGCCGACTTCTTCTCACCCAATTCCTTTCGCCCGTGCCCTCACCATTGCCGAGACGTCCACTTTGAACGTCCAACGTCGCAAACCGACTACACAGCAATGTCGACCTCAACAACCGTGAAGGCGGCAGTCAAGGAGAGCCTCCTTGGCTCTGAGGAGACCTCTAATCTGTCCTCGTCGCATCGCGCATCATTTCTGAGCAATGCATTGAAGGACGAGCACACGGGGGAGCTGTACATGGGACCGGAGGAATTCGTCGAAGCTATTGCGCCGGCCAATGAGGACTACGTGAGCTCCTAATATTTATTTTAGCTAATGAGTAAAACCCATTGTTACTAACTGATCACTTTTCTCTAGCACAAAATTAGCCGTGACCAGTATGGCCTCCTCTTCCGTGTCGCCGATCGTCGAGGTACTGGCAAGGTTACCATTAGTGATTGGGCGGCTTTCGAGAACCTTTTACTTAAGCCCGACGCCGAGTACGAGATCGCATTCCGTCTCTTTGACATAAGTCGCACTGGCAACGTTAAGTACGATGACTTCCGGCAACTTTACGAACGTAACAAGGGGCCTGATAGCATCCCCTTTGACTGGGACTGCGAGTGGGCTAAGTTGTACATCGGTGACAAGTACAAGAGACACACCCTATCTTACCCGGAGTTCTCGCAGATGCTTCGTGGTCTCCAGGGTGAGAGGATCAGACAGGCATTCCAGCTGTTTGATAGGGATCGGGATGGCTATATTGAGCCTGAAGATTTTGCCCGAATTATCCTCGAGACGGCGAAGCACAAGCTGTCCGACCACCTCTTAGACAATCTCACCACACTCTGCAACATATCTACTGGCAGCAGGATCTCATACGCCAATGTTCGAGCTTTCCAGAATATGATCATGGAGGTGGACATGGTGGAGCTCATCGTCCGTAAAGCTTGCCAAAAGAGCGCCGACGGAAAGATCACGAGAACCGAGTTTCTGAACGAGGCCGCCAAGGTCACGCGATTCTCCTTATTCACCCCGATGGAAGCAGACATTCTTTTCCACTTCGCCAGTTTGGATGAACCGTCAGGTCGATTAAGTCTAGCGGACTTTGCCAAGGTCCTAGATCCCACTTGGAGGTACCGTGATGCTTCGGAAGACTCCAAGCAGGGTCACGGCCTTGTGAAGGCTAGGACTGCCACACAAGGTTTTCTCCTACAGGCAGCCGAGTCAGCCTACAGCTTCATGTTGGGAAGTATGGCTGGTGCTTTCGGTGCCTTCATGGTGTATCCTATCGACTTAGTCAAGACACGACTACAGAATCAGCGTGGTGCCGACCCTGGACAGCGACTTTACAAGAATTCGATCGATTGTTTCAGAAAGGTCATCGCAAATGAGGGTGCTCGCGGTCTATACTCTGGAGTCCTGCCTCAGCTCGTCGGTGTTGCACCGGAAAAGGCTATCAAGCTTACAGTGAATGATCTTGTCCGCGGTTTTTTCTCAGACCCTAGTACAGGTAACATTGCGTGGGAACACGAAGTATTAGCCGGTGGTAGCGCTGGTGCTTGCCAAGTTGTAAGTTCTAACCTTACTACTTGAATAGTTTTATAAGAAGTTTCGCTAATCTCATACTTGTAGGTATTTACCAATCCTCTTGAGATTGTCAAGATTCGACTACAAGTCCAGGGAGAAGTCGCGAAGGCTACTGAAGGCGCCCAGAAGCGTTCTGCTATGTGGATCGTTAAGAACCTGGGTCTCGCAGGCCTCTATAAAGGTGCCTCAGCATGTCTGCTCCGCGACGTACCTTTCTCGGCAATCTACTTCCCCACGTACAGCCATCTCAAGAGAGACCTCTTCGGAGAGTCGCAGACGAAGAAGCTTGGAGTTCTCCAGCTTCTCACAGCCGGTGCCATAGCTGGAATGCCGGCCGCCTATCTAACCACCCCATGCGATGTAATCAAGACACGACTGCAGGTCGAAGCACGTAAGGGTGACACGAACTACACCGGTCTTCGACATGCCGCATCCACGATTATGAAGGAAGAGGGTTTCCGAGCTTTCTTCAAGGGTGGCCCTGCCCGTATTATGAGATCGTCGCCCCAATTCGGCTTCACGCTTGCGGCGTACGAAGTGCTTCAGAGCGTCTTGCCGTTCCCTGGAAAGTCGAAGAAAGAACAGGTCCACACCGGCGTCGCAGACGTTGTTGACACAATCAAGGAGAAAGATGTCGCCTCACCCCACGCACGCAGCCGAAATGCGCTGAAGCTGATTCTTGACCTTGATGAGAATTTCGGCCGCATGAAGCTTCCAGAACACCAGGCCTGGAAAACATTACCAAAGTTCCTGGGTGGTGGAAAGTCTTAGTGCACTAGAGAGAACACTACCTGGTTCTCTCATACTCTTCTGTCTCGACATTTTCTTTGAGAATCATTTGCATGAAAATGGCGTTCGCGACCCATGGCACGGGGATATTTTTGCTTGCGTTTTACGTTTTTTCTGACGACCAAGAAAAGTCAATGGTCGTAGCCAGATATGGCATATTGTGTAACTAGCTAAGATCAGAGGAACAGATCACACGATTGGATGATCTCAAAGGAGTCATCTTGAAGAGAGCTGAAAAGGGCCGATAGAACCCTCGGGCTTTGAACTTGGTTCATACCCCATAGACCGTGAATAGACACGTCATGCTTTGCACAGAATCCAGTCCTCCGGCTCGTTAAGTCATCCTTTAGTCCATGCCACGTAATTCGAGGTAAGCGTTCTTAAACGGTGTGCTAGTTTGCTTGTCCCCAGATAGTGCGTACCACGCAACCTAACGAATATGGCTGCTCGTAGCTTATTCGTAATCCTTATCCCCTTTCTCACCATATCCACCATCCCAAAACCCCCCTTCCTCACCAACTCGGCTCATACTCGCGCCCAGCATTCCAAAAGAAAGGCTCGACCGTCGCGCCAACCTCCCGCATCATGGCGCGCTCCAGCCACCTCGCGTACTCCTCGAACCCGCCAACACTGCCGACGACCTTGGCGCGGCGCACGCCGCGCACGCCCTCGAACAGGCGCAGGACGTCCGGGCCGCTGCCGCGCCACATGGCCTGCCAGGCCTCCAGCACGACCTCCTCCCGGCCCGTCAGCTGCGCCGTGGCCTCGGCGCGGCCGTACCGCGGCTCCGCGTCCAGGCGGACGCACACGTGCACGCGGGCGATGAGCGCGGCGAGGCGGTCGCTGAGGACCGGGTCGTAGGCGCGCCGCAGCCGCGGGAGGGCCGTGAGCAGCGTGCTGTGCGCTTGGAAGGTGTTGTGCCGGTAGAGGAGCGGCAGGGCTTCGAGGTGGAGTTGCTTGCTGCAGCGCAGGACGGCTGGGTGCAGCGAGCGTGGCGGCGGGGGAGGGGAGTGCTTGGAGAAGCTCTGGGAGGGGGGAGGGGTGCTGGTCGGGAGGACGAGCAGGTAGGAGAGGATTTCGAGGCGCAGCTCTAGGGGGAGGGTTAGGAGGCAGGGCTTTGGTGGGTTGCTGGGGACGGCGGTTAAGGAGCTGGGGGCGCTGGTGGAGGGGCTGCGGGATGGTTGAGGCTCGCGTGCTTCCTTGCCGTCGTCATTGTTGGGGTTTACTGTTCCGCAGTTGCTGGCATCGGGTGACGGTTTGATAGGCAAGATGATGTTATCTTGCTTGTCTGTTTGCGGCTTGGATTCAGGCACATAATACTCGTCCGTCGGGTGTGAGCACGTCATATTACTCGTTCATTCCTCGGCTCCTTATGTCATATGATAGGTAAGTTGCATTCAAAGAAAGGGGGAAAGCGCGGGATTTCAAAAGGAAAAACTCGAAAAATTCACGCAAGGCTCAAGAAGTTATTTAGTCCATTATATGTATGTACTCTCATGATCAGCATCGAATGAGGGTCGTTCTCATGTTTGAGTTGGCGTTGATTGATGGGCAGGGATATAAATGGGAATAAGTAAGGCGGGATAAATCCCCACATCTGGATACAACCTAGCCGCCCTTTACGTCAGGCAGGCAGATCAAGCAAGGTTAAGCTTTATTTATACTTTGCTGGATCTATCGATCATATGATTGGAAGAGCTTCAAATCAAAGTATGATGTCCCGTCTTCTTTAAATTCGGAGGAATATGCTAAACATGAACATCCTGAAAGTTTCATCATGTCCCTATAAACATACTTTCTATTATATATTAATACTTCTTGTAGATATCCTGAAGCTTTTCATTTTCGTCAGGTTGACATGATAATAGTCCTACCCCTTTCATTAGGTGGTAGGTAGAAACCGACTTATTACACATTTCCCCAGATTTCTATAATACCGGCTATTACCACCATAATCGGCAATGGTACCCCATAGAATCTACCAATATAAACATAGGGGCATATAATTTGCGCTATTCGTATCAATACATCTACCGTTCGAAACTCTTACAAATGTATCAAGGGTCTATATCAGCCGCAATAGAAGTCTTCAAAACGAGATTAGGAATAGTAATTTGCTAGACAAAAGGAAACCAAAAATTTAAGCACTTACAGTCCCGAAACCTCCATAATCTGCGCATACCGTTTTAATTCTCATGATGCCGGTTTTCATGCTTGTGCCAACCAGGGTAAATTTCATAATTTTAGAAACATTCTTGGAGATTGAGAGTCGATGAATAAAATTGAAAGGATAGAAAAAGAGACTGGCGGTATCTTCATAAACTCTTTATATTTGCTTAATATGATTACCTACATATCGTGCATAACTACGTTAAGATAAAGAGCTAAGAGGGAAGGCGGTGATGGCGGAGTAGTCTATGGATAAACCCCACGTTGAAATTCTGCCATGTGAAAAGTGGGATAGTGGGGTTAGGTAAGACTTGAGGAATTGCGACTTCTCTATTATTTTTCATCTACTTAGATCCTTGAGTATCACTTTACAGTTAGATGGTTTCAGATTCATATTTCCTACTTCGTCAGTGGAAGACTCCCATATTCTAAGTCGCCAAAATGGTGAACATCACGGAGAAGATCAAGGAGTAAGTTGAGCTATCTCTACTCGATAGTCGTATCGCATATACTCATCGTGTCTAGGATTGAGGAGGAGATGAAGAGGACGCAGAGTAAGGACGCATAACAGATTCTGTTGAATGGTTCATATTCTAACTTTATGGTTGGTGTGTAGAGAACAAAGCAACTGGTAAGGCCGTGGCTTCGCGCCTCGCGCCGTGACGGGTAGGTACTGTGCTTTGACTAGCAAACAGGAAGCTACTGTTAGACAAAGTACTGGTATGTAATGCATGCCTTGTTTTCTATACGTAGGCTAGGATTTTCTGTTCACGGCGCACATGATCTCATATGCAGTCTTTACCTTTCTGAAAGTATTTTTGCTAACCCTCTCCATATTGTTTAGTCAAAGCACAGTACTCGTCAGGGCGCGAGGTGCGAAGCCAGTGATAGTAACCTCTCATGCAAATACGATGCTAATAATTATAGAATACCACCTGGGACTATTAAAAGGGTATGGCTCACATCTAAGAACACTATACAACTGATAACTCATCTAACTGTATGATCTGTGCAGAAAGCTCGCACGTTTACGAGCACAGCTTCTTGAGCCTGGCCCTGGGGCCGGTGGAGGAGGTGGCGCTGGTTTCGATGTTAGCAAGAGTGGTGACGCGCGAATAGCCCTTGTTGGGTTTCCGTCAGTAGGCAAATCGACATTCTTATCCAAGGTCACCAAAACGAAATCCGAGGTGGCTTCATATGCCTTCACGACCCTTACTGCGATTCCCGGTGTGCTCGAGTATGGTGGTGCAGAAATCCAGCTACTTGATCTGCCTGGTATCATCGAAGGTGCTGCGGAAGGCAAGGGTCGAGGGCGACAGGTTATCTCGGCTGCCAAGACGAGCGACCTTATCCTCATGGTCCTGGATGCAACCAAGAGGGCAGAGCAAAGAGCTTTGTTGGAAGCCGAGTTGGAGGCTGTAGGCATCCGGCTGAACAGGACGCCGCCGTAAGCTGAATCAGGTTTACCCCTAACCCCTGAGTTGAGAGGCTAACTAGGATCAGGAATATTTACCTAAAAGTCAAGAAGGCCGGCGGTATGAAAATTAACTTCCAATCGACGCCAAAGTACTTAGACGAGAAGATGGTGTACAACATTATGCGTGATTACAAGATGTTGAATTGTGAGATCTTGATTCGAGACGACGAGGCCACAGTTGATGACCTAATTGACGTCATCATGAAGGACCACCGCAAATACATCAAATGCCTGTATGTATACAACAAGATCGACAGTGTCTCGCTTGATTTCCTGGACAAGTTAGCACGCGAGCCGCAAACCGTCGTCATGAGTTGTGAGCTAGACCTAGGAATCCAAGACGTGGTAGATCGGTGCTGGAAGGAACTGCAACTGATTAGAATCTACACGAAGAGGAAAGGCATAGACCCGGAGTTTAGCGATGCGTTAATTGTGCGGAGCAATTCTACTATCGAAGACGTCTGCGACCGGATTCATCGAACTCTCAAGGACACCTACAAGTATGCATTGGTATGGGGCGCAAGTGCTAGGCACATTCCACAGAGAGTTGGTTTGGGACATGTTGTGGCAGACGAAGACGTGGTCTATGTAGTCAGCGGATACAAGGCATAACACAATCAAGCACCTATGTCACACGATAGCCCTGAGAGCCCGCAGAAAATAAAAAGCAAGTTTGGCTTCGTGATTCGTTAATGATGCCTAATTATCAAACCATGCACGCTGTCATGTGTTTCATCCTAAGGCAGGCACCATCTTCATGACCCTGTAGTTCCTTTCCCCCAACGCCGTTGCACGATCCCTGTGCCATCACAACACAAGAGAAATAATCTACTAGAAGAGAAGTACCCGTAACACCGTCCAGTAAACCGAAGATACCCAGGATAGTCTGCAGCTAAGTGCTGGGTTGGGAATCATCCTCGGGGTGGGAGTCATCCTTCGGCTGGGCGCCGTCCTGTGGTTGAGAGTTATCCTTAGCTCGGAAGTATTCCGGCGACGGGAACTTCGGGGCCTTCTTTGAGCCAAAGACATCGCTGCCCTCGAACTTCTTGGCGGAGCTTTGAGCAAAGAGAGACTTCGGCTTCGCGCTGTATAGTGATACGATTGTTAATATAAACATATCAAAAGTCTAGAGGGAGGAAACTTACCGGGCGGCAGCTCGTCCCTTGAGAGCGCTCAGCTTCGCGGTGCAAGGACTCATGATGTTGTCAGACGGGGAGATGTACTGCTGCGTTCTACCATCGGGACCATCAACGTTAGCAAGGAGGTGACTCTTGGGATTCTTAGCATTAGCAGGAGCCACATCGGTGCTCGTGATGCCGGTAGACTTGTTGGTGTTTTTGGCGCCGTACTTCTCTTCGGCCATCTTCGACTGCAGCATCTGGCGATGGTACTCCAGGGACTTTACTCCAGTAGGCTTGCCATTGTTGGCGGCGGCAGCGTCCTGGGTCTGGACGGGGGCATTGGCGTCCTTCTCAGACAGAGCGGAACCCATTGTATCGATCGAGTGGATAGATGTTGTTGTCTAGTAAGATTGGTCGTTGCAGGATAACAAGGCCGTAAGGCGAATCTGTGTACGGAAGCGTGCTGATTGAATGCGTAACAAGTGTGTTAGACTAGATCGATCAAGGCTAACGAAGGCGTATGTTGGTGAGGATTCAACGGCAAACTCTGTATCAAGTAGACGTGAATATTGAAGGGGCGGGTATTGTAATTGTTAGAGAATGATGAATGATCTCTGAAGATGCAAGCTTTGTCTAAGTAATGAATTGATGCGACCAAAGTCTTTTTTATTGTGCATGTGAAGAGATCAACCGGGCTGGAGAGTGGGGTCCTTTTCTCTCCTCTCAAAGGGAGAAGAAGTCGAGATGTGGACCTGGAAAGAAAATACAGAAGGAATAAACTGGTTGACCCGGTGACGGATAACGTCCCTGAACCTTGTTTCATAGGTAAAAAGCCATTAGTGGCAGTTGCTATGCCGCTAAGATATCTTCCATAGTGGTTGCAGTTTACCGGCTGCCCCAGTAATCTAGATAAACCCCACATAAAAACGTTTAACCCCCGTAACACGGTGCAACATTCTAGGTACACAGGTACGTAAACATTTCAGTCTCCACAGCTACGTCAAACAAACGTCCCATCAACAACTTTCTACACCAAATCATTTCATTCTATTATCCTAGCAACGAAGCATTCCTGGTCTTTTTGCTACATAGTACAGTCATCGTCTATGACTCACTTCACTTCCAAGGTTACCTAGCTTCATATCTACAGTAATAAAAGATCAACAACAGGCATCTCTCGGATCAAGTTATCAACAATTGCTCGACTACCAATGGAGTTTAGGAAATTACAACATGTCGTTACAACATCCTCACCAAATCGGCAATTTAATCAAGCCTGACCAGTGCCTCGTGCCAACATAATATCATTTACCAATATGACCCCTGCACATACATATACATATACACATACTTCATAATTACTTCGTACACATAAACATAATCCTATCCCTAGTGATGGTGGAGCTCATAATCTTGGGTCTCCAGAGATATTTCAATAATAATTCACCAATCTAAACCGGAAGAGGGTAGAGTCCTCAAGTTCGGTATTACAATACATCTCTCAGTGACCGTTTGAACGCAGCGCAAAATGTGTCTGCGAGGTCGTTCCCAGTCAGCATACAAGGAGGCATATGGCAGGCCAATGCCTTAGGAAGGCAAGGTGCCAATCACAACTTAAGGGATATGGGTATCGCATACTCTCCCCATGGAGACAGCTTCCCATGCCATAATCGACGTTTCGATAACATCCACACAACCTTTCCCCTCGCCCATCGATTCACACAAGTGAAAATATTGTCGAGTTGAGGGAGACTCGGTTCTTCTTATTATCTGCCTAGGTACTATCCCAACTCGGCAACCCTAGCAAACGTGCGGTTTGGGTTATATTCAGTTCATTTCGAGCATCATTCTCTCCGAATACTTGGCCTTGACCGTTGAGTAGAGACAGTCTATATATCACAAAATGTGGGCACCTACACTTGTGGTTACGGACAAACTGGTATATATAACTCGGCCTGCGACAACAGTCAATCTCTAGTTTGATGGCTGCGGGCAAGGCTAGCGTTTATATACTCGCCTTTACCGGGAGCGAAATTGTCGAGTTCCTGGTTGTGCCGAACTAGATCCTACGCCCAGGGAAGTTGCCGATGAGGTCAAGAAGCTTGTGAAGGTAAGTTTTGCTCATTATTACTATAGGTTTATCCTTATATCCCCGCTGCTTCGAGTAAACAAATTTATCAATCTGATTATAGACGTTTCAGGTAACCTATGACCTAATTCAGTTGCTATCTCACTCAAGATCGAGTGCTTAGCATTCGAGCGGGGGGATGGTCATGGCAATTTACACAGCAGCAATGGGCAACATCGCCTGAAGTAAACTATGGATTCAAATGATTCCACTCGTTAACATATTGGGACCAAAGTCCTACAGACTGAGAAGATCAAATGAAGTCTCGGGACGATGATATAATGCCTAGAACGTGGGGGGGTAGACGATATCTAGGACGAGCTAAGAGCTGGGCTGAGCTACGCAGTTAAATATGTTTATTCCGAGTCAACCCAAAATATTTCCGCCCAGAAGCTTTAGGTACTGACGAGGCCTAGTTAATTTCGCCAAGTTAACTACTATCATTGAACCCCGCGGGTGGAAACTTCATAAAGGAAGACCCTATGCGTTACCCTTAGGGCTAGTTGCTGTTGTCCTCTGACACCATTCCAGCATCGAACTCACTAAGCTTGAGTCATCGAAGGATAGGACGTTTCTAGGTTCGGATTTCGTAATATGTGCAGTCTGAGCTATCGGACTCGTTAGTTTACTTACACAGGGGTCGAAGTAATGCTAGAGCTACTTACTTGTGCTTACTCGAGGGTACATTGACCTATCGCTGCTTGTTACGCCGCGCAATGGACATAACTTGTATTGACTGATTTACTGTCACAGTCGTGTCTTCTTTGACTGATTATTCTTTCAAGCAGACCATGTCGGGTCATTTTCAGCATATGCCAAATCATCTCAACAAGACAGGAGCCTTTTGCTTAAGTTATTCGCCGCGACACTTCATACAAGGGAGTCTTATGACGAGCTAGTTGTGGAGCCCGAGGTTGAGGTTGAGGTTGAGGTTGATGTTGAGGTTGATGTTGAACCAGATGTCGAGGCCGTCGATGATCCCGCCGTTGAGCTCTGCAAGGAACTGTTCAACATTCGGTCTTGTTCGGTAAGGCGCTCTTGTTTGTCGGCATCAGCTTTAGCCGTGTTTCTTTGTAGGCACCGACTTCGGTATTCGTCCTCTGCTTTCTTTTGTTTTTCGCTGAGCTTGTTAAACCACAGGACGTTTAGCTGCTTTGGAATATCGACAATTGTCTTCGCAATACTCCATACTTCGGGATGGTTCCGCGTGAAATCGTGTGATAAGAGCATCGAATGGGACAATCCATACACAACATACACCCATATCTTGGTGCCGCATCGATTGTCATGTTTGTCCTTCCATCGCAGACTCAACCGGACTTGACCCGCTACAGGTAATTCCTGATCCAGGGCAGCTGTCTTGACTACCGTCTCTTCGGTTTCTTTGATGCTCAGATCGAGTCGCAAAGCTACACTGATAGAAATTGCACAAGCTGTGGCGCCGGTATCCAGCAGCGCATCTTCCTTTACGTTGCTCTGTGGTTCATTGACCGCTGCCAATGATAATGGTAAATAGCTAAGACTTGGCCTTTCGCTCTCGATCTTCACGGCGATTTGTCAGTAAGTGTTATTGAGTAGAAAAATCTCTACAATACGACTTACCTCAGACTCTACGCTATAAATGCTTCGAAGATCACCGTCGGCGTCTAGCGCGATACTACCTACGCCATATGCAAAATCCTCCACATTTCGAGCTATTGTTTGAACCTGCTGGATTCTAATGAGCGTCGAGTTGATATTCCCAACTGCCTGTGTTACATCAACGAGATGTCTCTCGATACTTTTCAGCTTCTCGCGAGCTGTATCTTTAGTGAAGAGGGCCCATCTCAAAGCACTTCGAGAGATGACTGAATTCGGCTTCAGTCCATCTGTTATCTTTCGCATCGACTTCTGTAGGGAAGAGACCGCCTCGAAGAGACTTTTGAGCCTATCCGCGAATAAATCATATCCTATTGTTCCGAGAGATTCCTTCAGGATCGAGTCTATTTTGTTGCTTTGCCATTTGGGGCCTGTTGGGTCTGATAGGAGTTCTTGGATCTCCGACTCTGGAACTGCGTGATAAAATAGTAGGACCTCCACTGTATTTCGTATGAGAATTTGCTGGTATTGGAGCTCTCGTTGAAGTGATTTAATATCTCGCTCTACTCGTCCATACCCTTTGCCGGCCGAGATGCTTGTGCTGAAATAATCTAACGAGGAGGCAATTATGGGCAGCCCTCCCAGCACAAGGCCAGCTACTTCCATAGCAGTATCACGCCAGCAATGGGCTATAACCTAGTCTGCTGATTCGGTTGGGTTTTTTTGACAATCAGAGTGTCGAAGACAGGAGCAGGCACTACAAATCCGTACAAATGCTACCCTCCGAGAGGAAAAGTGTATTTATTTATTTAGAGGAAGAAGTTAAACCTGGTGCGGCTGAGCTGAGAGGGCGGACCCTCCTCATCAGCACCGATGCTGACTCATTCTCCAAAAATACAGGTAGAAGGTGCAGGAAAATGTGCATGTGGCTTATTATTGGAAATCGGACGCCGAGACGTCAACCATTCACTTCGAACGTCAACTCGGAGATAGGGTATACTTATGTTGAAGACGACCCTCATTCACTTCACAATTTGCTTTCCGATAAGTTTACGTAGGAGAGAAAAAGACAACCTAATATAGATATCTGATAGGGGCACGCTACTAGTACATACAATATTCGTTCAAATCACCGTTCCCATTACACCATACGCACCTATGGCGGCAGAAAAGGTCAACTACGCAAATTTCGTAAGCTTTTTAGCCTCATATCCCGATACCCTAGCCGTGAAGAGGTTCCGAGAATTACAGATACGAAATTTACTATTCTATCAAGCCGAGCTAGCACATCTAGCAATAGAATTAGAGGAAATCGAACAAAGGGATGCTAAAGATACGGCGGACGTGTCTGCGCGTGCCAACTTTAGGTGGACACCGGCAATGGCACGAGAGGTTCCTTCATCGATACCACCTACTATCTCCTCGCTTTACCGTGAAAAGATGCTACAGATCCGTGGTACCTTAGTAAGCTACAGTGAGTGTAAGCCCCTGGGCCACTATATGCGATGTCTAACATGTAGCGAAGATAATGCTGTGGAACAATATAAACGACTTAACGATATCCCATGCCCAAAACGCAGAGACATCACGGCTATTTCTGACTGGCTGAACAGAATGCACATGGGCGCTGCTTTCCTGGCCGGCGATGTTGAAGATGTCTGGAATGTTGAAATGCCTACGGGTGGATTCAAGCAGGCAAATGCCGAGGACTTCTACGGATTTGAGGACAACAACAGCCTCGCGTTTCGTATAGGAACCTTAGTTGCCTCTATATACCGATTTGTGTTTCGTGGCAGGAATCCCGAGCGACCTCATTACGTCGATACATCCTCGGCTGGTGCTTTGGATCGATCAATCTCCACAATCATTGCGAGTGTTCTCCCAGTGTTACCTATCTTAGTCTTCTACCTCGTTCAGAGATTAATATTGCGTATTGGCCTTATACTTGTGTTCACGGCTGCTTTTGCGGCTATACTGGTGGTAGGACTCCAGCTCAAGCCAGAGAAGGCACTGGCTATTACAACGGCGTATTCATACCCCTTTCGACCTCGAAGTGAAGTTAATCTAACTTATTCTCACAGCATTGCTGCCATTCAAGTCGTTTACGTTGGTTCCACTGCGAATAGTGCCAGTTCCTGGGATAGGAGTTGGTCTATTGCGAGGATATTGCAAGCTTTGTCACGCATAGTAGTAATGCAACTTCTCAACAAATGTTAGCAATATCATCTTTCTTCCAGTACTGGAACCTTTCACTTACTATTACTAGTCGAGTTTGCTTTAGGAGGCATTGCTGGCTACCGTACGCAGCAACTCTTTACGTATATATCGAGTTCTCGCCATGATGTCTGATTCATCTATGACACCTCACATATAAAACCAGAGTCTAGCATACTACAAGATATTAAGAGTTGTATGAAGGAAATCAGAATGCCATCGTTTGTGAAAATCAATCATATGTATGTGGGAGGTTTTCATCTGGCAATAGGTTTTATATAGATGATATTGTAAATGTTACATAATGCGTATAACCCTTGACATCTGTCCAAGCTGTTAAATACACCAACAAGCCAATGATGAATACGGACCGCGTGAAATGGATAAGAATGATCTCTCAGATCGTACTCGCACTTCTCTTATATCCGAGGCTTGATATTTGATCCAGGCTGGAAGCGCTTCACGTTGTACTGTTTCAATAACTGCTCCGTTTTCTCATTCTGGCCGTGAATCTTCTGCGAGACTTCCTTGCCCTTTTTGTTCTCATTGCGGCCCATCTGCTGCAAGTGGACTTCGTCTGGTCCGTCTGCCAACCGCAATGTTCGAATTTGCGCCCACATGCTTGCGAGCGGGGTGTCCTGGCTGACACCGGCTCCGCCGAATGCCTGAACGGCACGGTCGATGACGGTCAAGGCCGTTTGCGGGACGAGGACCTTCGCCTGGGCGATTTCTTTCAGCGTCGCCTTTGGGCCTAGGTCATCCATCTTCACGGCGGCATTGAGAACGATGAGCCGTGCAGCGTCAATTTCTATCCGCGACTTGGCGACCCATTCAAGGATCACTCCGTGTTCTCTTAATTGCTTTCCGAAGGGAGTTTTCTTGGGGTCATTGATCCTCATCAACATCCACTCAAGCGCACGTTCAGCAGCACCGATACTGCGCATAGCGTGGTGAATACGGCCCGGTCCTAGCCGGCCTTGGATAATCTCGAAGCCACGACCCTCGCCGAGAACAAGATTGCTAGCTGGGACTCTGACATCCTTGAAGGAGATGTGACCGTGGCCGTGAGGCGCGTCATCGTATCCATATACATTGAGCATGCGGTGAATAGTGATGCCTGTTGTGCCTGCAGGGACGAGGATAACCGACTGTTGTCTGTAGGGGTCCTTGTTCTCCGCGTCCGACTTGCCCATGACAATATAGATCTTACATCGAGGATCACCGGCACCGCTTGACCACCATTTCTTAGGGCTGTTAGTACTGTCCAAGGTATGAGTATTCAAGGGGAAGACAAACAGAGCCATTTAGGATATAATCATTCCCATCTTTCTTTATGCTAAGCTGGATGTTTGTCGCATCCGACGAAGCAACTTCCGGTTCGGTCATGAGAAAAGCGGACCGTATCTCGCCATCCATCAATGGTTTCAGCCACTGAGCCTTTTGCGCCTCGTTTCCGTACTTGGCTAGAACTTCCATATTCCCCGTGTCTGGAGCGGCGCAGTTGGTAGCTTCAGATGCTGACCTTGACTTGCCCAGCCATTCAGCCATCAAACCATATTCCAGGTTCGTGTAGCCCGGCGATTCCTTATAATGACCCTTAGGGAAAAACATGTTCCATAGTCCTAACTGTTTTGCCTTCGACTTCAAGTCCTCGATAATAGGAGGGTGGTTGTCCCATCGCGAGGAACCTTCGCCGATCTGAGCTTCGAGAACGGGGTCTGCTCTAGTTTGGTTCGACTGTCTGTTAGTAATGTTCGTGAAATATTTAGAAGCCATTTATCTCACGGTATGCATTCTTCCTCTACAAACTTGGCGACAATGTCCAATGTCTTCTTTGCCTTTTCGCTTACGCGTTGTTTCACCTGAGACTTTTGTGAGCTGGAATATTTGCTTCGAGTGTAAAGCTGAGCTATTCTTACGATGTCTGGAATCTTGGAAGACATGATGAGGAGTTCAGTTTATTCAGTTTAACTTGGATCAATGAGTTGAAGCTCTTGAAAAAAAAGACTGAAGTGAATTGAGTTATAGAAGTAAGAAATAGTTGTATTGTAAGGAATGCTCCGAGGTAATGGCATGATGAAGGAACAACCTTGGACTGGCCTCGTTGTTATCCAAACCGAGGTCCACTCCCTGTCTAGCGGGGTACATGTAACATTTACAAGGATAGAGCTCCAACTCGACGGTGCGGCTAGGGGAAGCTTCAGTGAATTAGCAAGGCCTGCCAAGGCCCACAACGATGGAAATAGTCTGGGGAAATAAGATCGCCTTTTAATTGACTATACTCATTTACTTGCATAAAGCTTACACTTATCGTTATCTAATATGCTACTAATGGATATGTCATTAACAAACATTCAAGCACTCCTAAAAAAATATCATTTCCAAACATTTGCAGCCTCGCATCAAAGCTACAACATCTTCAGCCTGATTAACAATTCTTCGACAAACCACACCACCCATCATGTCCGAAGAAAGAGAACTCGAACAGGCGCAATCCACAGAGGTGGCCGCACCGGCGCCAAAAAAACTCAAAAAGATCATCCGCAAGAAACGACCTGCACGACCGCAAGTCGACTCATCCTTCATCACCTCCGAGCCGCCACCCCAGACCGGTACTATTTTCAACATTTGGTACAATAAATGGTCCGGCGGTGACCGTGAAGACAAATACCTATCCAAAACTCACGCGAAGGGCCGTTGCAATATCGCCAAGGACAGCGGGTACACACGCGCTGATAAGGTACCAGGATCCTACTTTTGTCTTTTCTTTGCGCGTGGCATTTGTCCCAAGGGCCAAGACTGCGAATACTTACACCGCCTGCCCGGAATCCACGACCTGTTCAATCCCAATGTCGACTGCTTCGGCCGCGACAAACATTCCGATTACCGCGATGACATGGGCGGTGTCGGCAGCTTCATGCGCCAGAACCGAACCGTCTATGTTGGAAGAATACACGTCACGGACGACATCGAGGAGATCGTAGCGCGTCACTTCGCAGAATGGGGTCAGGTCGAGCGCATACGTGTGTTGAACACGCGCGGTGTGGCTTTCATCACGTATACCAATGAAGCCAATGCCCAATTCGCCAAAGAGGCCATGGCCCATCAATCCCTCGACCACGAAGAGATACTGAACGTGCGATGGGCGACAGCCGACCCAAACCCGATGGCCCAGGCGAGAGAGGCGAGACGCATTGAAGACCAGGCCGCCGAGGCCATCAGAAGGGCACTACCCGAGGCATTCGTGGCCGAGATCGAGGGTCGTGATCCTGAGTCGAGGAAACGAAGAAAGATCGAGAGCAGTTTTGGCTTGGAGGGATACGAAGCGCCGGACGACATTTACTTCGCCCGAGGTATACAGGCGGTCAATCCAGCTGGGAGACAAGGTCACGAATTAGAACACGAGCATCGGTTGATGATCGAGAACGGAGAGGCGGGAGGCGGCGGTGGGGCCGCATCTATCATGGCAGCGATTGAGGCACCGCAACAAAGTGCGGAACAGCAAGGAGGAATCTTCTCGAGTAGCACGTTGGCAGCATTGAAGACCGCGAAGGTCTCGACAGCCCCGAAAGCCAAAGCTGCATCGTCGGGGCCGTTAGTGGCGTATGGCAGTGATAGTGAAGATGATGAATAGGGCCTCATGTATTGATAGGACACCGTCTTCACCGTCTTATAATAACAAGACCGGTATAATTGTACATAAACCACACCATCCAGACCTGTAGATACCATTGCCCGGCGCACCAAATTGATTGACTTTGCACACAACGTACCCATGACCACTGCATTTCAACTATTGAAGATCCTAGAATACAGCAACTCATGCCTCCCAATCCACAGGTCCATAACCGGCACGCTCTGCCCCGCCTCCTCGACCGGCGTCTCCCACTCGCGGTCCACCGCCGCTTCAAGATACCTCCGCACCTCCGCGCCCGCCAGGATGCGCTGGGCCTGGTACGGGCCGAAGAGGCCAGCCCTCACCGCGGCCGAGACCAGCGCCTTGACGTGGCTCAGCATGAACACGTAACCCGTCTGCCGGAGCGTCAGCCCGCAGAGGCGAGCGACGGCGCCGAACAGCGGCGCGAGGTGCGCCGACACGGGCGGCGGCTCGCCCGCCCTCGGCGCGTCCCGCAGCATCTCCGCGTACGGCGTCAGTGTTGTGGCAGGGTCGACCGAGGCCGCGATGCTCTTCTCCCAGATGGCGAGCAGCGCGCGGCCCTGGGCGACGGAGGCGCGGCGGCCCACGGTGCATATGATGGCCGCGTCCAGCAGGTCATCCAGCAGCGCCACGTTCTCCGGCGACGGGTTGCGGTGCGCGGCCAGCACGAAGGGCAGGGACGTGCTGGCGTAGGAGGATAGCGACAGCGGGAGGAAGGACGAGAAGGAAGACGCCGCTGCGGCCGCGGACGGGGGCCCGCTCCGACGCCCCCGCCGCGTGTGCGCGAGGTACGATTCCAGCCCGGAGCTGAAGGCGAATGAGCCTAACGGTAGCGCGGAGTCGGAGAGCAGTAGGAGGTAGTGGTGCGCGGATTGCGCTGACGGAGAGCCGCCTGGGTCATGAGATGGGCGGTCAACTTCTACGGTCTTTGATTTTGCTAGTCGTTCTTTAGCTCTTTGGAGGCGAAGTTCTAATTCTGCTACTTCATTCTCGAGTGCCTTATAAGACACTTCTTCATCTATGGTCGAACTCATCATACTATGATTAAAAGGTGTAAGAAGAAAAGATTAGCCGGCGAGGAAGCTAGTCGGCAAGAAAATTAGTCCAACGGTCCAGTTCACGTCGGCAGCGCGGTTCAGTACCAAAACGTTTATTAGTCTTACAGAACTCATACAAGGAGTTATTTTGAAAATAACTCCACACAAACTCCCTAACCCAACCGAACCCAACCCAGACCTTTAGCCATGGTCATCCATAGATGCCAGATGAATACGAACTCCCGATAGTACCATTTAGTAAAACCAGCAAATAACTCCTGTTCAATGCAATACGATGCAACCATGATCAATCAATCATCCTTATCCGTGCCCTTAACTCATTCCACCCATCCCACCGGTATCGCCCATAAAACGACTCGACTTAGGGTTTAACATTCTCCTTGTCGCGGCCACGACCACCACCATTCTTCTGTCTCTGACGCCTTCGATCATCGATGCGAGCTTGGGCTGCGGCCTTTCGCTCTGCAGACAACGCGGATCGAGAGGCATTCATCGAGCTGCTGCGTTCGGATTGAAGACTACCCACTTGCGCGAACCTATCTTGCACAAGATCAAAGCCAACTGCACCGCTGCTAGAGGATAAGGGACGGCTAGAATGAGATCGCGTGCTTTCCAAGTGTGATGCCGGTTTCTCGAGAGCGCCCTGCATCTCTCGACCTTTCTCTGCATAAGCTGCCTGGCGTACTTCAGCGAGTCGTCGGTGAAATAGATCGGATCCTGCACGAGCTTTTTCGGGGTCAGCACGGTGTGCACGGCGAGCCAAAGCAAGATCCTTGTTCAACTGGTTCGAGAGAATGGTAGACATGGCTCTACCAGAGTCGTGTGATAAAGGAGCCAAAGTCGAAGGCTTAATCTTGATGGGAGAATGAAGTGGAGGAGAATCATCCGCCATGATCAAGTCCCTTTCTCGCTTGTTCGACTCCATCACCTTACTCTTCTCGGCCCCCAACTCTTTCTTGATTTCCTTAAAACTATCCGACCAAGAAGGGGGTAGGGAAGTATATTTCTTCCTCTCAAAGCTGCTGTCTAACGGCTCTTCCGTGTTCCCAGTTAGAGACTTTTGAGTCATGTCGAGGGTAACGTCTTCAGCCGAGGCAGAGCGTCGGTGGTAACGTGCAGGCTTGGCTCCCTCGTATTTGGAGGGCTTGCTGAGGGACTCGATGCTAGACACCAGATCGCGGGTTGGTTTGCCCCAGGGGTTTGATGCTTCAAGTGTCTTGATAGTCTCCTCTAGCTTGGAGATCTTGTCGTTCTTTTCATGCAACACTTGCATAGCCTCAGAAGTTCGCTTTTTGGCATCCTTCTTCAGAGATTGGTAGTCCTTTTTGTGTTTCTCGATCTCATGGTCCTTCTTTCGCAATATGTGCACAAAATCCTTCTGCCCCTTAAGTTCCAGATCCTTCGCACGTGCCTCTGCTAGAAGTGCCTGTTCCTCTGCTTGGTGTGCTCGTGTCTCTGCTGCACTCAAATTGGCCTTGAGCTTCTTGTTTTCCTCTCGAAGTCTATCCATCTGCTTTAACTCAGATCGCGCTCGTCGAAGTTCGCGGTGAGTTTCCACGAGAGTTCGCTCGGTCTTTGGTGAAGTATCGATGCGTCGATGGTCCGATTGGTCCTGCACCTTCAGTGCGTTTGCGAGGTCGTTCACCTGCTCTCGATATTTAGCAGTAAGGTCTGTCTGTCGGGCCAGATCTTTCATCAGAGAGGCGTTCTCATTATCGTTGTCGCTGCCACGCCTGGTCTTGCCTGCAAGTCGAGCATTTGCTTCACGCAGCTTCTCTTCCATCTTGGCCAACTTCGCCTGCGAGTCCTTGAGCTGTTGAGTTACCTCGTTTGTCTCTGCATCCTTTTTCTTAGCATAGGATTTAGCCAGCGCCTTGAACTTGATGAGCTGTTCCATGTCGGCCACCGCCTCATCACGATATCTAACGAATTCTCCCTTCCAATACTTGCCCGACTCTGAGCGGGGCTCGTTAAGATCCACTGTTGAGTCGTAGTCACAGTCGTCCTCCCATTCGTCGTCAGATTTGTCATTAGCAGCTTTTGAATGGGCCTGCTTTTCTACTTTCTCAATTGACTTCTTGGACTTGCGAGAACTTTCGGAAAGTTGGAGTTGACTTGAAATTCGTCGTTGTCGGGCCGAGGCTGAGGGGCTTGTCTCCAGACTACTGCCAGCCTTTACATCGTGATTGAATGAGACGCGCTTCCTGCGCGCAGTTCCAGTCCCCGGCGTTAACAGAATGCTTTTGCTCGGGGACATGCATTGTTTCGGATTGAGGTTCATGTTGTTGATGCTGACACCAAGTTTCTCGTTTTTCTCGCCTTTCTTATCTTTCTTGTCTTTCTTGTCTTTCTTGTCTTTTTCTTCCTTCTTATCCTTTTCCTCTTTCTTTGATTTCGCGTGTTTATCGGTATTCTTCAGGGCGTTCGATTCGCCAAATAAGGCGTTCTTGAGAGCACGGGCGGCAAAAACAGGCGCCGGGGTATCTGGGGCTTCCAATTGGGTTGTATCTCCTATATAGTATTAGCAAATGTCATTGAGATCTTAGCTATAATGAATATCTTACCTGCAGAATCAGACGCGTCGTTCTTGCCGGTCGCGCCTTGGAAACCTTTCTTGAGAGCCCACCCGAGCATTGTGCTCAGTGTGAACGAATTGAATTTTCAACACGGGAATTTTATTTTATCATGCACACGTGTGTGCAAATTGATTTATTGGTGTAAAAGGATGAAAGGTGATGTGAATTGACGGTTTGGTTGTCAATGAAGTGGTGTTGCGAAATGGTGTTGGATGATGTTTACTTTGGGAAAGAAAGTAAAGAGTCAGTCGGGGCAACGTAAAGAAAATAACCATGCGAATTGGATAATTTATCGATAATGATGGTAGCTGTGTGTGGAGCCATCTAAGTACATGCAACTGCCCCTCAATTAGGTACCTAGCAGGGTATCCTTAGCAGGTAGCCTTTACCTAGACACAGTAGATTAGGTACTTGCATAGGTACTTGAATAGCGCCTACCCCTACTAAGTTATGGGGCGATTAGGCCCAAAACCTACACTTACAAGGGAGGTACCTACTGCACCCCACTATCAATGAATCAGCTGGGCAGCTGCAACCCATTCAGCCCACCATTCAGTGACTTGCCTCAGGTGCCCAGGTGGTTCCCAATTTTCACCGCTACCTACTTGTACCTATCAACATTAATAGAAATTTAATACTTCGTATACCACTACACTATCGCTGCAAGATGGCCACAATTCAGTAGATCGCATACAGCTCCGGCTGTGTGAATCTTCGCTTCGTTCTCCTTCTTCGAACGATAAACTGAAACACCCAAAATGGCTTGGAAGCCGACTGGAGCATGGAAAGGGCCGAAGCAGCTCAACACCAAACCTGATGACTCAAGCTATCCTGGGCTGAATCCCGCCAGCCCAGAGACAGGTCCCAAGACACAATATACTGATGTCCAAAATGAGGAGATTATGGTTCTCCAGGCCATCTATGGAGATGACTATTTTGAACATAAAGCTGCCAATACCGCTTGGAAGAAATCTGAGCCGTCCTTTGACATCCGCATTAAGGCTTTATCAGACGAAGAAATAGCTGTTACGCTTGGGGTAGTGTTCACCGCAACCTACCCCAAGTCCGCACCTTTGCTCAGTCTCAAAGATGAGGAAAATCTAAAGGAGCCGACAGTGTTTAAGCTACAGAAGTTCATCGAAACCAAGCCTAATGCTTTAGTTGCGCTGGAACAATCAGAGCCTATGATCCATGAATTAGCACAAGGCATCCAAGATATCCTTGAAGATGCTGCCCAGGCAAAGGCTCAAGGCTTAGATCTACCCTCGTTGGAAGAGGAACGCGCAGCTCACGAGGCCGAGTTAGCCAGACAAGCCCGAGAGCAGCGAGAGGAGGAGGAGCGTAGAAGACAAGACACAATGAAAGAAGAGGAGAGGGTGATGCAAGATATGATCCAGAAAGAAGTCGATCGGCAACGGATAAGAGTAAAGGAATCGAAGAAGAAGAATAAAACTCTTACGACCTCAAGCAATCACCCCCAAGATTCTCGTATCTCGGAAGCTAAGAAGGTTGAATTCGACCAGACGTGCCAAGTTATCGACTCTACCGGCAATACGTTTATGTTCAATATTGTTACGGGAAAAAGTGAGTTTCGAAAGGGGCAAGTAGCAACTACATACTGCGTCTGGCCCGAGATAGCTGGCGGGAGAAGCGGGCCAAGCTTAGCGCTCAAGGAGTTCGAGTTGAGATCTACCTCTAAGGAATCTGCACAATTCAAAAAGCAGTTACAAGATTTGGAGGGGCAGCTAGAATCCGTTAGGAAGCTATCGCACCGCAACATTCTCGAACTTCTGAATTTTCGTATTGATCGAGATTATGGAGAGCCTGATTCGGCTTCAATGACTTGGACGGCCCGGATTTTGACTCCGTTGGCAGATAAGGGTCCTCTTGAGGAGCTACTTGACCTTGCAGGAAGACTTGACGTTGGAAAAGTTCGTTCCTGGACCGCAGACCTTCTTAACGCTTTGGGTCATTTGCATAGTCATGGCATTATCCACCAAGATATCCATCCCGGTAACGTGCTCCTTTTCAGAGAGTCAACTGGAGATGTCATTCCAAAGCTTTCGGACGTGACATATCAAAGGGAACTGCATAATATCTGCCGTAGGTCTCAGAAGATTTCATCTGCAAACTCTGCAAGGTCTACCTATTGGTTACCGCCGGAGATTGCTGGAAGTTCACGACCGCAGTTTACCCAAAAGACTGATGTCTGGGACCTTGGTGTCGTATTCTTACAGATGATATTTGGTCTAGATGTATTTCAGAGATACCAGTCTCCAGCTACTCTCATGGACTCTCTCTCTCTGTCTAGGCCACTGCACGAATTAGTTGCGAGGTTCTTCAAACTTGACCCTAAGAAGCGCCCTCGGGCCTTCGAATTGAGCTCTAGTGAGTTTTTGGCTACAGACGCGCCTATCATCGTTGACGATGTCCATGCTGTCTTTTCTCCTTCACAGTCTCTAAGTTCTTTGACGCAAGTGTTTCCTGCGCGGCTAAGGCATGACTCTTCCACGCGCGGGCCGACTTTCTCTAGATATAAAGAAGACTTTGTCGAAGAGGCGCGGCTAGGCAAGGGCGGCTTTGGCGAAGTTGTCAAGGCTCGAAAGAAGTTGGATGGTCAAATTTATGCCATCAAGAAGATTACTCAACGCTCTCAAGCAAGCCTTACCGAGATATTGAAAGAGGTAAGGCTGCTTTCTCAGTTAAGTCACCCCGCAGTCGTGAGGTATTACAACACTTGGCTGGAGGAGATCCCCGACATATCAGACTCAGAAGAGGATGCATCAACTGAAGACCTTGACAATGAATCCAAAGGCACCGCTTCTCAGGATGTTGATATCCAATTCGCCACTAGTACTGGAGGTTTGGACTTTATTTCTTCGAGCCACCCAAATATAGAATTCGGCTATGATGAGTCAGACATCGAAGAAGATGATGAATCGGATGACAACGAAGATGACGATGACGATGAATCAGATATCGAGTCTGTCATCAAAGATTCCATGCCTTCGCCAACAAGGGTTAGAAGTAATCAAAGGCATTACAGAACTGTGATGTATATATCTATGGAGTATTGCGAGAAGAGGGTGAGCGACTAACTCCTATTCAATTGTCCCTTGGTGCTCATTGGTCAAGCTGCTAACTCCTTGAATAAGACCCTACGAGATCTTATTCAAAGACATCTTTGGAAAGAAGCGGAGGAGGTCTGGCGTTTGTTTCGCCAGATTTTAGAGGGCCTAGCTCATATACATGGGCTAAATATAGTCCACCGTGATCTCAAACCAGAAAATGTCTTCATCGGTCTCGGCCCTGATGGAGTTAACAATGTTAAGATTGGCGATTTCGGATTGGCTACCACTGGTCATTTTACTGTCGAGAAATCTGCCACAGCCAATCTGGATGCCAGTGATTTGACGAGAAGCATCGGAACATCTTACTATGTTGCCCCTGAAGTTCGGAGGACTGGCGCAGGATCATATACATCGAAAGTAGATGTGAGTAACTCTGCGAGTCTATCCTCTGGTTCCTGACTGACCTGATCTGAGATGTATTCACTTGGGATCATATTCTTCGAAATGTGCTACCATCCCATTATGGGCATGGAGAGAGCAGATAAGCTAGGAAAACTTGGAAACTCTTCTCTCCTGCCCGAGGATTTTCAGACCGGCGATAAGGTCAAATCGGATATTGTACTCTCTCTAGTCACACATGACGTAAAGGAACGTCCGAGTAGTATTGAGTTACTACGAAGCGGAAAACTACCTATCCAGATGGAAAACGAGACGACACGTAGGGCGCTTGCAAGCCTTACGAGCTCCGCCTCTCCCTATTATCCAAAGGTCGTTTCGGCTTTATTCTCAGCACCAGTGGAGCCGACAAAGGATTACGCTTGGGACTTGACGGCACCTACCCCTACTGCTACGGAACTACTGTACCAAAGCGCAGTCAAAGAAGAATTGATATCGGTCTTTCGCCGTCACGGTGCAGTGGAGGCGTCTCGTAGTTCGATCTACCCTCGGTCTCCCCATTACTCTCCAAATCAAGATATCGTCCAATTATTAGATCAAAATGGTACTGTAGTACAGTTACCTTTTGACCTCATGCTCGGACACGCCAGGGTTCTGGCAAAACACACTAATTCCTCGGTAGTTCGAAAATCTTTCACATTCGGTAACGTTTACCGCGATAAGCGAAGCGGCGGCCAACCTCTCATGGTTGGTGAAGTTGATTTTGACATTGTCTCTACAGATACCCTAGATCTAGCTTTGAAGGAAGCTGAAGTTATCAAAGTGCTGGATGAGATCATAGACACATTCCCTTCGACTTCGCCAATGTGTTTTCATCTAGGTCATTCTGATCTATTGCAGCTCATATTTGACTTTTGCAATGTGGATTTAAGCTCAAGACAACAAACCGCCGAGTCTCTCAGCAAGCTCAACATCCACTCCTATACTTTCCAAAAGATTCGAACTGAACTTCGATCACCCATAATCGGAATATCGGCTACAAGCATTGAAGACCTTCGACGGTTTGATTTTCGAGGTACGTATACAACTTTCTATACTTGAAGATAATTTGAGCAGGCAACTTACAATATACTAGATACCCCAGCCAAAGCATTCGCTAAACTCAAAGCAATATTTGAAGGAAGTCGGATGTATGAAAAATTGCAGCCCACTTTAGCTCATTTGAAGGACGTGGTCGAGTATATGAAACGACTCGGGGTCCATGCGAAAATATACGTCAACCCCCTAAGCAGCATTAAGGAAAATTTCTTCTCCGGCGGAATGCTGTTTCAATGCCTCTATGATAAGAAATTCAAGGACGTATTTGCTGCTGGCGGTCGTTATGACAGTTTAATCAAAGCTCACCAGCCGAAGATAGGAGAAGGACCTCATGCAATTGGCTTCAGCTTAGCATGGGAGAAATTGGCACGACTGCCAAAGACTGGTGGGAAGGCCTTCCTAAAGAAGCCCGAGGAAGAACTATCAGGCATTTTCAATACCAAACGAGTGAGCAAGCCCCAAATGCAATATCCTTAATTATTATGTGTTTAAATCTAATTATCTCTTAGTGTGATGTTCTGGTTGCTAGTTTCGATGCTCATACTCTCCGTACGGCCGGTATCGAAATCCTCTCGATGCTATGGTCTCACGACATCAGTGCCGAGTTGGCTCGGGATTCTCGATCTCCGGAAGAACTTACGTCTAGGAATCGTGATGAGACTTATTCGTGGATCGTTATCATAAAGCAAGACAACGTGCTGAAGATTAGGACAATGGATCGGAAGGAGGTACCAGACGCGGAAATTTCGGCCTCTCAACTCCTTCCTTGGTTACGCGTGGCACTCCGTGAGCGTGGCACCGCGAAACAGTCCGAGGCTTCCAGCAGCACAGCACCCATTGCTCAGAGCGGAGGTTTAGGGGCGAACCCGGACCAGGAAGTGCGCGTCCTAGTGGCAGGAACACGGTCGAAGAAATTCAACCGCCTCGTCGTCATAGAACAGGCTCAGATCAACGCAGCCGCGCTCCTGCAGACGTTCCTAGACGGCCCGATCGCCGCGGTCGAGACCTCGGACGTCGTGCTCGACTTGATCCAGGACACCGCCCTGTCCGAAGCCGAGAGCTGGCGCAAGGCCGAGCAGTCCGTCGACAAGAACGAGAGGAGGTACGTCCGCGAGATCCACGACATGCTGCAGGCGTGGCGGTCGTCGTGGGAGATCAAGGACGGCAGCCGTCATGCTTTCGTCTACAATTTCAGGACTACGAAGTGTATCTGCTACGACCTCGGGGCGTGAGCGGGATGGATGGATCGGTATGGCGGGATTAGGGCTATATGAGTGGATGGGTAAACAGGGTGGCTCTTTGGTGTTGGGGGGGATACATAGACATTCGGTCGTGTATAGGTAGATACCCTAAATTTTCGTTTCCACTCTTCATAATCTCTAGGGCGTCTCGAGTTTGTTTCTATTCACCCTTCTTCGCTAGAGTGGACCGTAAGCTCTATCGGCTGGCATCTGAGCGGTTCGTGATTGTTCATAGCTGAGAAATTGTAGGATCGCCTTCAAGTGATGGTAGTTTCATGAGCCCCTCCACGTTCTGGTGGCATAATCCAGACATAATTTTACCTGGATTTTTGCTAAACCACGGAGCAGAGTGGCATCTAGGTGAATGACAGGCACCAAATCTCCAAAAACAGCCTATAGATAACATGCAGTTTTTTACATTATACAGAGTCGAGACGGGCGATTTCAATACAGTGTTGCGAGTCCCACGATGGGAGGGAAAGTAGAATATTCTGAGGTCATCTACTGGAACCTAAATCCTCATGCCCATATCTGCCAGCGTGCATGCATTACAGTGCTGCAAAACCCAGATTATCATACAGTGGAGATGTAATATCACAGTTGAACGACGGAGACGAAACTCCCCTAATACCTTTTTTGCATGGCCTGAGGTTTTTTTTTTTTTTTTTTTTTTTTTTTTTTTGGTTCCCACGGTCGCCCTCAACCAAATCCTCATCTATATAGTGTCGGCATCCTCTTTCGGTTCCTCTTTCGGTTCCTCTTCCCCTTTCAGTTCATCTTTCGCTTTCATATCTTCCCCTATCAGATGGCTGAACACGTCCTTCCACTCTCGAGGCGGGTGGCCGACGATATGTACGGGTTTTCGTTTCGCCTTCGCGAGCTCTTTCGCCCTGAACATGCGGCCGGCCTGCGTGTATTCGTCGAGTTTCCCGCGGAACATTTTGTACCACTCCGTCTCTCTGTCGCCCGTATCCTCGAATGTTTTCCTGCGTCTCTGCTTGCATTGGTTGTAGAGATTCTGGGCTCGCTTGGGATTGAGCTCCTCGATATTGTACTCCACGGTCCAGGTCTGATTCTTTCTCAGATTCTCAGGCCTCGTCACATATGTGCTGTCAACCTTGTTCTTAATTGTGAGGACCATGCCTAGTAGATCCGGATCAGGCTCTTCTTCTGAAGTTGGTTCTGTGGAAGTCGCCTCTGAGGATGACTGCTCAGTAGAATCCTTCGCTTCGCTTACTTCCTCCGTCGGGGTCTCAGTTGACTCTGCCTTGTCTTGTGTTTCTGCCTCCGCCTCAGTAGCCGGAGTCTGGCTGGCATTGTCCGTTCGAAGATTGGCCTGCTCGTCTTTAGAGCGAGAAATAAATTCGCCAAGAATTCGTTCGAACTCTTTGAGTTTGGTCAAATCGTCCATTGAATTCCCAGACTCGTTTGAGATAGCTTTGTCATCAATCCTTTGGGCCATTTTCACAATAAGATCTTTCAACGGCGACATAGTTGAAGTAGCGTTGATATCTTTCTTGGGCTCCCCTGTTTCCAATTCGTCATCCATATCATCAGTCTCATCATCGTCTTCGTCTTCCTCGTTTTCTTCCTCTGCCGCTCTCTCGTCCTCTGTTGCTGATTCTTCTGATACTACCGCAGTAGATTCACCGGGTTGCGCATCGACAGACACATCCGTGGCAGATCCTTGTTCCGCTACAGTGCCATCTGCATGTTCTTCTGCCCTTTCCACCTGGTCTTCTGAGGAACCCGAGGTTACTAAAGGCTCCTCGTTTTCATTGGCAAGGGGCTCCGACTGCACCGCTGATTCGTCAACTTGCACATTGGCCTCTACCGGTTCATTGTCCGCATCCTGAGCACTAGGAAACATTTCGGGGATTTGAGACTCGTCAACAGCGGACTCATTATCAGAGGCAGACTGCTCACGACTGGATGGTTCCAACTCGCCTTCTCCTTCCTCTTGGATTGCAGACGATGAATCTTTCTCCTCTGAGGCAACCCCATCCTCGGCTGACAGATCCAACGCTGATTCAACAGGCTTGGGAGGCATGCTGTCGGTGATGGCAGCGAGTAACGCGTCGACGTACCCTCGTGCTTCACTAGAGGACTTAACATGAAGGAGCCCACTCTGTTCCAATGCGTCTTCGATAGCCTCTCTGACGGCGCCAACGCCCACCTCATCGTCATCCATGGCATCCTCAACCATCTGGCGCACTTCTTTCCAGGCAGTTAGACTTGACACTTCTTGAATATCGGCAGATTCTTCAGGCTCGTCTTCCTCGACAACCGAGACCTCATTTTCCGTAGCAACTTCTGATTCAGCCTCGACCTCGTCTTTTCCTATCCCAAGCATAGACCTCTCGAATGCTGCGATGGAGGCCTGATTAGCGGTTTGGACCTCATTGATGTCATCTTGTGATACAGGCTTCGCAAAGATGTACATGAAGGGAGCATCCACCGAGGTTCTTGTCTCGAAGTGTAGCCGCAGCGACTGCTCTGGGTATTTCTTAGTAGCCCGGTCCAGAATATCGTTGAGTAGCGCAAGGCTGAGATGATACTCCTTGTTCCCAAGGGTAGTATCAGACGTTCCGTGCAGGGCTAAATCCATCTCACTCAGAGGAATGTATTGAAACCCAAAAATGCGCTGAGTGTTGTGAAATGCGACGAATATGCCATCCATTCGGCCCATGCGGACTTGAAGGGAATATTTGAGGAATGCAGAGCGAATCATATCGTAGTATTCTCGTTCGAAGGATTCCCACTGGCCAATACGATTGCGGATCTCGTATCCAAGACCTTTGTGAAACCCTTTTGCATCCATACGAATAGAGATAACCGCGCGTGTCTTGAGGTCGAACATACCAGATCCGGGTACCCTTGGATCGTATGCATCTAATTGCGAGCGCATCATGAAATCACCGAAGCCGGTATAGTGAAAGGCTTCTTCAGCGTTCCGTTCTTCCTCGGTAATCTGATCTGAGTTGATATGCCTGTATCTTTCGTACTCTTCTTTGGTGAGGGTAAGGAGTTTCTCCATGGATTTTCCAAGCATGCTCAGAATATTCGCCGTATCAAATTCTTTGTCGGCATCGATGGCATAAGTACCATCTTTCCAATTCAGGAATACTGCAGCTGGTCCTCTCATGATACTTGTAAATCGGACAGAGTCTGGCTCGAACGTCCTTGATAGCATGCTTGAATTGATTTGTCGCCAGGACGATAGAAGGTAATGGAAATGGGAAAGCATAGATGTCATGCTTGAGGTCGAGCCTGTATACCTTTTGTTGTTCTCCTTTGCAATACGAATCAGGTTGGAATCCTTGGAAGAAGTCACATACTGCTTCAAGGCGTTGAAATCAAATTCCTGGATTGGCATGATCTCTGAGAGGTATGGGTCGAAGTTGTAAACCCGAGACCGAGGGTCTTGGAGGCAGTACACACCGGCATTGAATAAGACCCTCTCGAGGCCGTAAGATAGCGACGGAACCGGGGGGCGATGCGCCGCGATAGGGACCGTGGATAGTTCGTTAGCATGAATAGTATGGATAGCCAAAGCGGCCTTTTTCGAAGATTTAGATCCCTTTTCCTTTTCCTGTTGAGAAGTTTTCTGCGACGGCGAAAAATCGCCAGTGAACGGTTCGCCGATGCTTTGGTAGCCAGTCAGAACCTCGTCTGAGGCGAGTTCAGATGAAGCAATGGGGGATGGTAAGTCATTGTCGCCGGCCTTTCGCTTTTTCTTTTGGGGACGAGGAGCTTCACCTTTGGCCTTGACTTTTTGTTTTCCCTTTTTGGAGGAAGCCTTTTTTGACTTAGGCTCAGATGATGGTTTCGCCTGCTTTTTTGATTTGGATTTAGCCTTAGTTTTGACTTGATCGGTAGCTTTAGAGTCCGAGGCTTCCTGGTCCGTCTCGCCAGTCTTGTCAGTCTGATTAGTCTGGAAGGTTAGATCAACTATGTTGTTAGACTTGGCGATCTGGTCAACACTAATGTTCTGAGCGGCGAGAACATTCTTCAGCGCCTGAAGTGCGCCTTGCAAAACCTGTAGTTGGCGTTCTGAGTCTTGCAATGCCGCCTTCTTCCATCCTTTAGGCTTGTTCTTAGACTTGGCCTTCTTGTTCTGAGGTACTTCCGGTGGAGTGATGTTTACATTGTCGGAGCCATCCGAGGACACGGAGGGAGCCTCAGTCGTCGGCGTGGCTCGGTAGGAGGTGCTTGAGAATGGTCGGCCATGATGGGTAATTAGCGAGGTGGGACGGAGCGCCAACAATCTTGTCGACTGAGAAGCCGCAAAACATGAGGCGCATACATAAGAGGTTCCAATACGGTGTGCGCTCCGACTGCTCAATTGAAGCATTGCAAACGCGCTGCGTCGAGGACTCGTTAAGTCGTCTTACCGATAAATTGTCTTTTTTTTAATGATATGGTGGCACTGGTAACCTATTTTTTTGTTGAAGCTTCAAGAATTTTTTTGGATTATGGAGCGCCGCACCTAGGCACTAAATCGGAGAGTTTTGTCTATCGATAACTAGTCGCTGATAAGATAAGGGAGTGTACCTACCTAGACCGGATCACGACCTCAACACAGGAAGTACCTACCTACCTTATGTACTGTACTACACATCCAGTCTCACTAAATCCTAGGTACCTAGGTACAGTTTAAATATTAATATCCATGGATAGCAAAACTATCAACTCTCATCTAGAGATTCCATCTTCTCATTCAAATTAAGATACCCATAACCCCCATCATGTTGAGTTGACATCCTGGATCCATACCGGCAACTCAATTCTTTGCGTATACAAAAGTAGCTTTCAGTCTCTGGGTCATGGATACCGATGTAATACTTCTATCAAAAAATGGTTTTTCCTGACAAGCCAATCGCCCACCTATTGGGTTCCAATGGTAAGTCGTATTCGCACACACAAGATAAAGCTTGGCCAGAAACCATTAACCAAATATCCACAGGCCCCGTCCATGCCCTCGCGTACTCAGCATCGCCGGGCACCTACATCCTGGCCGGGTCGGCGGACCGGTCCATCCGGCTGTACAACCCGCAGCCCAGCACATCCGTCCACCCCTCCTCCTCTTCCCACGTAACCAGCAAGAGCAGCACACCCCCAGCGGTCCCGGAAGGCCGGCTCATCCAGACGTACTCGGCGCATGGGTACGAGGTGCTCTCGCTGACAGTCGCCGGGGACAACGCGCGGTTCGCGTCGTCGGGCGGGGACCGCTCCGTGTTCCTGTGGGATGTGACGACGGCGCAGACGCTGCGGCGCTTCGGCGGCACCCAGCAGGGCCACACGGCGCGCATCAACTGCGTGGCCTTCGGCGGCCCGGACGACGGCCTGCTCGTCAGCGGCAGCCTCGACTGCAGCGTGCGCGTCTGGGACGCCAAGAGCAACAGCCCGAAGCCGGTTCAGGTCCTGGCCGAGGCCCGCGACTCCATCAGCGCCGTCATCGTCCGCGGGCATGAGATCGTCAGCGGCAGCGTCGACGGCCGCGTTAGGACGTACGATGCGCGTGTGGGTCGCTGTGTCACGGATGTCGTCGGCCCGAGCGTCACTAGTTTATGCATGACCCTGGACGGGAAGGCTATTTTGGTGGGGAGTCTGGATAGCAGGATACGTTTGATGGACAGGGAGAACGGGAATTGTCTCAAGACCTACGCCGATCCCGGGTGGAAAAATGAAGACCTACGTGTACAGTCCATTTTAGGGGGCAAGGAGCAGTATGTCCTAGCGGGAGATGAGATGACGGGCACGCCAGGCCGGAGTGGAGAAGGGAGGATATGGGCCTGGGATATTCTGACTGGAGAGTTGAAGGCGCAAGTTCCTGTTCCCTGGGGACCTGCTGGTCACGAGCCTAAGAAATTCGTCGGCAAAGACGGCAAGCCAAAAGAGCGCAGTAATATTCTCAGCTGCTTTGCCTGGAGGGAGGGTGGATTTGGAGATCAATATTGCGTTAGTGGCACGTCTGGCACCGTCACTGTATTTGGGTACCATTGATATGGGTAACAAGCCCTCCTTAATTCAGATAGGGATCTTCTGATATCACTTAGGATATCCAGAGATGCCAAATGTCAAATTTGACATCAAGTACAAGGGATCCTTAACATCGGATCTGTGCAAAATAATTGGCTATTTATACCATGCCGACTTGAGAAAACAGCCCCCCTTTCTATCAAGTGCCCCTTGCCTACGCCAAAAACACCGCATGCCGATATGCTAACCTTATCCATTATGGAACTTCCCCAGACATTAGGACAGCATCGGACCATATCGTGCAGCCATTGTATTCCACCTCTTCTAGTTCCTTTCTGACTAGGCTATGTTCAGTACATTCCTGCATATTTGAACCAGTTCGGCCGGCAGTCTTCCTTGTTTAGCCAAGCCTCGCCATCAGTGAAGCGACCCGTAACGCATCCTCTACACTTTGGTGAGTTAGGGCAGTTGAAGAAGGGTACGTGCTGGTATCCGATATCACGGAACCTAGTTTGAAAATATTAGCACGTTGAAGTCCTACGAGATGGGAGGGGTTCACTAACCAGTGGATCTTAGTCTTGTCCTCAAACAGACCGAGCGCTATACTATGTACGGGTGCGTCGCCCCATCTTTCGTAGAAGAAGCCGCCAGCGCGGTCTAGGTGGTTGAAATAATCTTCATATGCCTGGCTTCTCCAGAAGTTCATGTCGGCAATCTCAAAGTTGGTCCAGAAGTGGCACGTTGAATAGCCATTTGCTTCATCCCAGTGGACAGGTCGGCGTTCCTTGTCAGTCAACCAACCCTCGGCTCTGTTTTCGTGCAAGTACTCAGGATGCTGAGCAACAAACTTGTTCGTCTCTGGCCACAGGGTCGGGATTGATTTAGGGGCATCATAGAGGGAGATGGTGAATCCGTAGGTCTTATTGTGGTCCTGCATATAACGGAACACATCGTAGTCGATATCGCAGAAGAAGTGAACCTTGGGCTCGACACGCCAGTAGAATTGCATGTCTGCAAGTGCCGGATGCTTGTAGAAGAGCCCGCTGTTCCACCGGCACATCTTGTGATATGAAATCTTATCGGCATATTGGATCTCGGCTTCCTCGAGTATCTTTACCGATTCCTGGTACAAATCGTCGTTGATCCAGGATGGAGTATCCCAGTGCTCATTTGGTATAACCTCTGTAACGTCAAGTCAGCGGGGGCTCGAGTAGAAGGTATATATGCCAGCTTACCATATCGGGTTTCGGCCTTTGTTGCTGCTGTCGTTCTTCGCTTGAATTCATCGGTGAAGGGAACATCGTTGAAGAATGTCCATGGGTAGTTGAACTTCGAGTTCCATGTTCGCTCCAAATCATGCATCGACTGTAGCATACCAGTGAGCTCCTCGTTTCGTACCAAGGCTAGAATTGTCGCATTAATTCTTGCGGTGCCTGCGGCACCGGGAGCGTACCCCTCGGTAGCACGCACGAGGTTACCCTCAGGTTCACCGGTAACTATGACATAGTTAGATACACACGATATACGCAACATAAGAAATTAGTACAAACTCACGGTCTAGATTAGGATCTCTTTCAATAGTACCATGGAAGTCGGCATTCGGTGTCATGCCAGTATCAGGGCGCCATATTGTGTACAGGAAGAAACAGCAAACTATGAAAACGGCGAGCGCAAGAGCGCGGACGGGCCTCGCGATGGCCATTGTGGTAATTATCGTTGTATGGTCATTAACTTTGTCGATGTTGTAGGAAACTCAGGTCGGGTTCGTCGAGTTGGAAGAAGGGATGACAAGAAATGGGTAAATTCGTCGCAGTCGTAATCACAATCGTGATACAGCAGGAAAATCAATTAACTAGTTGGAAATGTACAAATGAATGAAAAGTTTTAGTCTAAAACTTATGGCCTGGCGATGGCACCTAAGTTGACAAACTACATCAAATATCGAGTTGTTTCATTGGAGACAGGAGGGCATCGGAAAATCTTACAGCGCAATACTTGTTTTACATTAAGAATAAGGTACGAGGGTACCTCCTAGCAAATAAAAAAAAACTGGGAGTCAAGCAGATGGAAAGGGGCAAATACAGTGCGAAAGAACTTGAAATATGCATTAAAAACAACAAGTCACACTGTATGATATATTATCCCTGCAACTAAAGGACGCGTCAACGCGTATCAATTCCCATTTTACATTGATAAGGCTTTATTAGATATAAGATATATGGCTTTTTGAATATGAGCATAAACGAAAGCAACATATGCATAAAGTTACCTAGGCGATAAAGACATCAAAGAATTGAAAGCTCCTAAGTTCGACAACCAATTTCATCGCATAACACTTTTACACCTGGAGTCACGGCTTTGTCATGAACAGCAGTTTCGTACTTTGCGTCTAATAAGTATGGCGTTCGCCGCCACATTAGGCGCGCTAACCGAGGAATTGATTGAGGTTATCACCTCGACGTCGAGTCAGGTACGTGAACAAAGCAGTAGCTACGAAATCTAAGTCAGCTACTTACACACATCGGCAGTCAAATCCCGGACGTTTTAATGTTCTTAAAGAGTCAAGTCAACGGACAATTCGTCATCACAACTTTTTACGCACAAATCAATTCGATGTTGAGTCGAAACTCAACGGCTTCGAAGAGCATTTCCGTGTTGTCAATAAAGATGGCTTAGCTGACGCATTGAGAGAGCGTTTAGATGCCCTCGCACTCATCTCTAACAAATGGACGCCCGACGTTCTTGACCTATTCCTACAGCTTGAGGACCAGCCTATTCGAAATTCAAAGCTTACTGACCTTGAATTGCTCAAAAAGTCAGACAAGGATCTTGGCCCGCCCCTTAGATGGGACGACATAGCTAAAGAGGATGGATGGGATCAAGACCGTGATCTGTGGAAAAATGCTAAGTTTGAGGGAGACAGCTCTGACGAGGAATATTATGAGGGCGAATCTGTTGTGTCAGCTGACGATGAACTTACTTCGATATCATCCGCCGAGGTACAGGGTCGGAAACCCACGGATTTTCTGATCGACCCTCAAGATGCGAGCGGACTCGACCAAGTTCGAAAAACCCAACTCTGGAGAAACGCTGTGCCGTCCAAGGATGCAACGGGTAGAACCCAAAAGATCGTCATAACAGAATTCCAGGCAGTACGCGAGGTGTTTTCCATGCTAACTGGCTTGGAAAATACCTTGTTCGACGCACAAGGAGTTCCATCATTACAATTTCAACTGAAGCATACGTCGTGGGAAGTCTGCAAAGCGCTGCTAGGTTCACTCAGCGAAGCTAGCCGGCAACTATTCGTTCTTCGCGAGTTTTCGAAGCACCAGCAACAGATGCCCCTATTACAAGTATTCCAAGAAGCAGTCGAAAGACGCCTTCGATCATTTGATAGCGAAATCTCGAACTTGCAGAGTCGATTCCTAGATATTCAGCAAGACGTCGTTGTTAGCCTAGCAGGGGTTCTAGATGACGTAAAACCTCATCTACAGCCTCTTGCATGCCTTTCGGACATTATTCAGGAGCTCCAACGATTAAAGTACCCTCGCCCATTTCATTACTTGGAACTCCTTTTTGATGCTGCTGGAATTGCTCAATTAGAGGGAAGCGATGTGGTATATGAATTCCTTGCTACTCTATTTTTCGAATGTTTCCAAGTTTACCTTCGATCTATTCGTCTTTGGATGGAAGCTGGAGAGCTCATCGAGGAAGATAAAGCCTTCTTCATTTCCAGTTCACCAAGCCAATTGCCCGCCAGTCAAGTCTGGGCAGATCAGTACACGTTACGAAAAACTACTGACGGCACGTTATATGTACCACGGTTCTTACAGCCGGCAGCATCCAAGATACTTACCACTGGCAAGAGCGTTGTCATTCTCAAACTCCTTGGAAAGTATCAACCAAGCGGTATTCAAAGCCCAGGTTCGCTCCTAGAGGTCAATAAGGATTTTGCATCAACATATGGCGTTTTTGCGCCATTCTCTGAAGTCTTTAACGATGCTTTCGACAAGTGGATGGAGAGCAAACACCATGCCGCTTCTACAACCCTCCAGCGAACACTTTTTGAGTCTTGTCATCTCTGGTCTATTCTGGGTGCCCTTCAACAAGTATATCTTATGACCGATGGGTCACGATCCGATACGTTCGCGTTTGCAGTATTCAATAACCTTGACCTCCTCAATGCAAATTGGCATGATCGTTTCAACCTGACTTCTTTGGCACACGAGGCGTTCAGCTCTCTTGCCAGTGTCCAGAAGATAGCTGTCCATGTATCTACAGATGGACAGGCACACGATGTGAAGGACATTCGGCAGTCAGTCCGCATAGGTCTACCGTCAATCAGGGTTATATATCGTCTGTTCTGGCCAATTCGGATCATATTATCGGACGAGAGTCTTACCCAGTATCAAGCAGCATTCACCTTCTTACTGCAGCTCCGACGGGCCACTTACGTCCTTCATAAATATCGCTTGGTATCTGATAGCATTGCGGGCACAACAAATACGTCGACTGAACAGGATATTTACTATGGACTTAGGACGAGGCTCCTATGGTTCTGTAATATTCTTCACTCCTACCTTAACACAATGGTCCTAGGGCCACTTACGGCCCAGCTTCACGAAACTCTCCGGCAGGCGGAAGATGTAGCTGCTATGATAGCCTCCCACAGTACGTTTACAAAGCAAATGATCGCTCAAATGTGCCTAGGTAGCAAACTCGATCCTATCCAGCAAGTCATCCTAGATATGTTCGATCTTGCTATCAGGCTTCAGGATGCGCGTCAGTTGGAGTCTGAGAGGGAGCAAGAGGAGGTCCAAGAGCTATCCCGATTATCGTTTATGTCTTCGCCCACGAAGCATAGCAGCCGTAGGTATCTTAAGAGTAGCGAGGAGGAAGACGAAACCTTTCTCTTCGAACAAGACAGGAGCACTATGTTACAAGATAGGGAGCAGACCTTCGCCGAGGTTCTCAGTGAGATACGAGCCGATTTTGATCGACACGTGAAGTTTATCACCAGTGGTTTGAAGGGAGTTGCAAGAGCCAGTGGCGATACTGCTGCAGGGAAATGGGCCACGTTGGCGGAGATGCTCGAGGTGGGTATTCAGGAACGTAGGTAATCGTATCTACGTGCCTCTTGGTAGCATTGAAGGAGCCCTGCTATTGCCAACATGTCAGAAATGCACAAATACCTAATAAAGCAGTCTACATACATGTATGATTTGATGGCATCCACAAACATGTATTTCCCTTGACAGAATGTGAACCTCATCGAGATCCATCCCAAGCTTATAATAAGCTTAGGTTTGACTTTACCTTAAATACCCCATCAAGTTCCGGTTTAGTACAAGGTAGTATGACGAGGGCGTCCCAATCTGGTCCATCCTAAAACCTTATTTTGTCTACCCGAAGGAGAGATGACCTCGGGAAGTCCTCGAACTGGCCCCCTCATTAGTTGTTCTTGGCATGCATCATTGCATGGGGAAGTGGGGCATATTGAACTGAGCCCAGAGACAGTACGTACCTGAACTAAAAGCCTCAAATTCAGCCGCAGTTGTGATGGACGAGGAAGGAAAGTGAGGCTGATTTGTCCACGTGATCTACGCCACATCCCCACATACATTTTCAGTTGCAAACGTTAGATTCTAGGCATGCGCCTAGGTGCTCTTCAATTGTAAATCGCCTTATCGCATCAAAAACATTCACATCCATCTTGTTTAGAACCTCAACACAGAACGACTTGCATCGATTCACAATCTTCTAAGCCTTCTTTTACCACAAGCTCAGTTCCTCTTTCTCATACAATAAAGAATCATGTCTGAACGAAAAGTCCTCAGTATGTTTTCCCCGTCTTGAAGAACTATCAAATCCCAGACCGTATTTATTGTAATACTGACCTCGTGCAGCCAAATACTACCCCCCGGATTTCGATCCGAGCCAGATAAAGAGGGTTAAAGGATCAAAGACTGCTGGCCTAAAGGTTCAGACTGTGCGTCTGGCAGCCCCATTGGTATGTGAAGCTTTTCAAGCCGCTGTTTTTCACCTCTTCACCCCTTGAAATATTACTTTGATCTACGGATGCTAACATATTCACAGTACGTTATATCTTACATACGGCTATTTTTACAAAGTGAGGTAAATGTTAACATGTGGCACAGCTCGATGAAATGCACGACATGCGGAGGTAAGTTGCTGTTTATCAAGCCTTCTATACCGATGATATATCCACTAACCATTTCTCTTATATAGAATACATCTACAAGGGCCGCAAGGTATATAAAAATTATCCTTAAACGTATATTCCAAAACAGATCCATACTAACACCAAATCTCAGTTCAACGCCCGAAAGGAAACTCCTTTAGATGAAAAGTATCTAGGCATTCAAATCTTCAGATTCTACATCCGCTGTACGCGATGCAGCGGACAAATCACGTTCAAGACCGACCCTAAGAACCAAGACTATGTACGTTGTAACGCTATCCCCTCTGGTATCACACTTCAAGTTTCATCCCCCCTCTAATTTCAATTCTAGGCTTGCGAGAGTGGAGCAAAACGCAGCACAGAGCCGTGGCGCGTGGGCCGTGACGAGACAGACGAGGAGCGTCTGGACAGACTCGAAAAGGAAGAAGAAGAACGCAACGCCATGGTGGAGCTCGAGGCCAAGACCGTAGACGCGAAGCGCGAAATGGCCGTCGCGGATGCGCTCGACGAGATCCGCACGCGCAACGCCAGGCTCGAGCGCGCCAACCAGGATGGTGTCGAAGCCAGCGTCCCTCTGCCCACTGACAACGATGCCGAGCGTCAGGAGAAGGAGGACGCGGAGGCGGCAAGGAAGGCTTTCGCGTTTGCGAGACAGGTCAATCATATGGTGGAGGAACTGCCGGATGACGATGGTTTCGATATGGGTCCAAGTTCGAGTTCGGCGTTTACGCCCGGGACTAGCAGTAGTGAAGGTCCTAAGCCACAACCAACTTCAGCAACAACGCTAACACCCGCGACTACGTCATCCGCGGACATGCCACCTCCATCATTCAAGCGCGTGGTCAAGAAAAAGAAGGACCATTCCGCGCTCCTCGGCATCAAGAAGAAACCGTCTCTCGCGTAGTCCGGCCAACATTTCGGCCAGTCATGACTACAACTAGGTACTAGGATTCATAGCATTGCGAAACGGAATTGGGATGGCGTACGTATGATAGCATATGGTTTCACTTCACCAACTTATAGAGATGATTTAGTCATCATTCCCAGCTGTCATAATCGCTTGTTCTGTGTTGAAAAGTACTCTAACTACAGTTAAATTGCGTCTCAGTCTATTTATTGCCGATGACGTTCCGCCCCCATTTACTGCCTAGGACCTAGGTCCCGGGAATTCTTGCGGCTAAGGCTGACATAAGACATCCAATCCAATCCTGCCCTGCTATTCGCCCGTGACCAAAAATCCAGATTTGATCTCCGATTTCGAGCGGCAATCCCGGGCAGATCGGTTTGTTCTTGCAACACCACGTGTGTTCATAGAAATAGCAGGATATCTACCTGAGCCAAGATAGGTTCGGAAGAGGCGGAGGACATGGTGAGCGTCCGGTAGAGGGCGAGTGTCTCGTGCAATTCAGTTCCATGGGGTTTCGGCAGGCAATGGCCGGTTTGGGATTGGATATTGATTGGCTGGTCGTGAAAAGGGGGGTTGCGAAACCTTTTCATGCTTTCTCCGATGAGTATCCTCGACGGAAAGGGATATTATAGCAATGAGTGCATGAGCCAGCAACCAAAATCAGGCTCGAGTGGTTTATAGAATATCATCAAGGACGATGAGATATTAAGGTCACAAAATATGAGAAGACATGAGCACGGAAAATGAGAGAAAGGTGGTGGTTAAGATGATTGTTCATGATCGACCCATTGAGGCGAGACCATCGTCAGGTGTCGTATTCTCATACGACTCGCCTATTCGGAGAAGTCGTTAATTAGCTTTGCGTATTGCCTTAATGGCATAGCCAAGGTTACAAAATGTTTTCCTCATGTTTCGCCTCCCACCTGAGCGCTAGTGAGCCTGCCCATCCACTACGATGTGGATGACTAGCTGTCACGAGTCCTTTCGTGATGGTAAAATTTGAGTCCCTCTCATGCGTGTACAATCGCTTTCCACGGGATGTCCGGAACGCCTCGCATAGTAAGTAGTGGGTGGTATGGCTTCGAAGCTCGTCCGAGCTGAGCCGTTTTATTTTAATTAAAGTTGCCGTAAACCGGACACGGCCGTGTACTTGTGAGTGGTATGTGTACGTGGACGTGTGAAGACGACAACGTGTATGTATGAGTTATTCTTTGTTTCCCTTTGTTGCATTGTGTAATCCCATCTCAATCATGATACTCGACTTCGTTTGAACTCCTCGACGACGAACTAGATGATGTGCCGTTCGGTAAGCCGGTGACATGAGAGCGCGAGGCCCGACTAGTTCGCCGACTCGTGGGCATATTTGCGGCTTCCATTTGCTTCTTAGTGTGCTGGTGCATTGATCGAGCATAACTTGCTAGATCTACCGGCGGAGGTAGTGATGCGGGCATTGAACTAGTATAACTGCTTCGGGACGACATTTCGAACAGATGGTAAGAAGTTGGTTTAGCAAAAAAGAATATGATGAATGATTATGATGTTAAAATCGGCTTAATACTTAAAACTGATTAAAAAGTGTAGAATAATGACCTAGAAGACCGAAGCCAGTACGTACTCAATGAATATCTGTTTTGATACCTTGAAATATAACGACGATAACTACAGGAAAAAGCGTCCGGGCCTAAGGTTTTATAATAAGGACGAAAGACGAGAAGGAGGGGGGACAGAAAGATTTGAGCTAAAGCGGCTTCTGACTTCAGAGGGCACTACGGGCTGGTACTTTCAAAGAACGTGTCGGGTGCAGGGTGGCTTTGATAGACCGGCCTGAGGGTCTGGCTAGTTACTGTACAGCGGTTGACTCCTACGACCTACTGCAGACAAACGAACTAGGAGTACTTTAGAAGTGAGATATGCGGTGATCGACATGTAGGGACGCCGTTTTAGTGCCGGGATGGGGAAACCAAGCCTGCAGGCTATGGCGTAAGTGAGAGGCGACAGGCCAATGACCTTGCTAGGGCCATTAGACTTTCGCCACGAGCAAGGCTGATGATGCATTGTGCTCTAGACTTGCAGAGATTCACTACTACGTAGTCGATTGCCCATGCTACCACACCATCGAATTGGAATGGCGGAAAGGGGTAAGTGCTTAGAATTTTGGCATGTCATCCTGTATTCGGACAACGACTAGCGGGCGAGGACATAAAGGAAGCGGAGGGCATATGTCTCTCCCTCTCTTGAAAGACTCCACCAGTGACGATTGTGGGAAAAGACCCTGGCGATCCTCGTCGAGACGACTGGGACCTTTGAAGTCATCGCATATGTCATTCTATTGGCCACAGTCTGGTCTGTTCTGCTTTCTTGTACCGAGACATTAGTGGAGGTCAAGCCGAAACGGACCAACATTAGCATCGTGATGTATGTATACATCCCATGGGTATCAAATGTAAGGTAGTCATGATCCCAGCTGACCTCACATTCGGGTATTTGCGTGTTTGACGGCGGAAAGTCAGCTCTATTTTCTCATCGAGAATCGAGATAAGTATTGTGATCTCGTAAGACAAGCTGAAAGTTTCAATCGAATTCGTCGATATGATTGTGTCTACCGAAAGGATAAGTTAAAATTCATAAACATTTGACAGACCAGAAAGTTATGTAACTGACGTCATAGGTCCGCTATAATAAGATTGAATTTCGGCGAGGAATAAGTACGTGCAGGGGTTTCTGTATCCTAGTTGTGTAACTAGGTAGGTACCCTAAGTCCGCAAGTTTCGAGCACCTGATGTAGAACAACTCATAAGTACCTCTCTCAGAGATACTTGGAATTCCTGCTTAATTTTGCATATGATGCATGTACTCCATCTGAGAATTTGACTAAGAGAACCACTCAGTCAATTTCAACATACATACCTACCTAAAGTCACAATGATATGTATGTTGTAGATGTTTGTTTAGTCTTTGAGGTCGTTTATCAACAGTGAGTTAAGAGGCTTGCCTTGGCGTCTCAAAAATAAAAGCTGTGTGACGGGGCTTCGTTTCCCGTAAAAGTAGTGCAACAAGCAGGAACCAAGCGCGGCACCAGGGACGAAAAAAAAAAGAGCAAGCTATGGCACTCGGCTTCAAATGACCCCCATACCCCAGGACCCCTAAAAAAAATCCGGATGAATGTAAGACCTGTATTACTTCGTTGTTCTGTCCATAGAACTCGGCAGAACGCTTAATTTTCATTCTTTTATTATAAGCCCGATATCAAGTTTTTACATGACTAGTGTAAATCGAACTTAGGGCTGTTCGGTCATGTCGCTCATGGCATTTCTCTATTTGCCATTCTTAGAGCTGCATTGAGCACCTGTCGCAATTAGCAGTTTACGATTGGAAATACGTGTTTCACGCATGTCTGCTACCATTGGAAATGTTGCCTGGTGGTTTTATGTATGTATCCATTATACTGCGTAGATGCGCACCGGCACAGGCGAGGCGGCTGAGGTCCGAAGGTCAGTTAGTGTTTTAGTGTTGTCGATGAGCCTGCAAAATACAAATCGGGCTACACTTCAACACCCATGCATTGCGATATTAGGCCTGGATCCGGATCAAGCGGGATGCACGTCAGTCAAGAACAGGCGAGCAAGCGAGCCTATGGATGAGTGAAGTCCATTAGCCGCAAGCAAGATAGGGGTCCAAGGGGTACAGCAGATCTACCTAGCCGTACCGATACCGATCGAGGTATGGTTACAAGCAAATTATCCTCAAAAAAAGGATGTGTCTAGACACTCTGACACCCTATTCAAAATGATAGGTTCCGAGTTATTGTTTGTTGTATTTATGTAGATGCCGAAAGTTGTAGTTGGACAAACAGAAGAACCGGAGCGGTGATGCCACTAGTGTAGTTGACATACCTGTTGGAACCGATAAGTGATCTATCTGTAAATATACATACATGCACGGGAAATATTCAGATTGAATTGCATCTTGTACCTTCCTGCCTCTTTCATATTCTCAAATCAAAGATCATGTTATTATCAGCAGTTGTCAAGGAATGTCATTATCAGCTTTGAACTCTCTTTTGGGGTAGGTTTTCTTTATTCCCTGTACTGTCGGGCCAATGAGGTCAGAGCTGGCCTGTGCTTCGATATCACATGGATACCCCCGTGAAAAGGGAGGTCCAATGATGTCAGCTACAAATTCGTCTGAACTTCCTCTCACGAATTCCCGCTTACATACACAGTACATACTTTCCATCCTTTTCATCCACAAGGTATTGTGAACATGTACATACAAATTTCAGCCAGCTAAACAATGTTATACAATATGCTAGGAGAGGCTCTGCCTACCATACACCATTATCCACAAATCTTATTAGGTTGACACCGGGAGGAACAAAAAGGCTACATCCGCCCGTCACTGCTAAAGGATCGATTCGAGCTCTCGCCACCAAGAAAGCCTCCTAAAACTTTCGATGTCAAAGCTGACCTCACCCACCTCCAGCAATTCCACGTAATGACGAAACACGGGACAAATCATAACGTCGATGGCCGATATGTCTCCCAAGAGTCCGGAATCAGCCCTTCATATGTACTACATCCAGCTTGGCTTCGCTAGGTGATATCCGGACCGCCATGATTATGCCCTTTGTTCGCCTCCAGGGAAAAAAACATGACATAGGAATCTGACATCAGAATAGGCTCTGACTCTCATATTGACATGGCTTGGCTGACCCTATCAAATCAGTAAGTTTTAGATCGATGTCAACATTGAGTGATTCATTGTATACACACTTCCATCAATATTCTTCAATGTACTGCTACAGAAACTTAGCAACTCTTCAATCGATTGGTAACCATTCTTTCCATATTAAAAACGAAAGGACTAACTATCGAAGATCACGATGCTTTATTTGGATGCGGTGGTTTAATGCGGCAATCGTACGTCACAGCATAAGCTAGCAAACCCTCGCAGCCAGGAGTGACCTCATACCGCTTGCATTTGCTATCGTTACCCGGATTGGGCTTTGAAAGCATTGCCGATTCGTGTGACGGCCTGATAGAGAATGATGGATGGTACTCGGTCGTACTTCTTGCGAGCTCTTCGACAAGCCGTGAACGTCGTTATATAATAGTGTCTAGAAGCAGACAGAGATCACCGACACTATTTCTCAAAATAGTCCGATGTTACCGATACGCATGATCCCGAAGTATTAATATGACGTGTGTTGGGACGCTTCTGCGGTGACACGCACTCAGCTGCTTTAATTGTTACTTCTAGCCAACCTATCATCAAGTACGAATGAGCTTAAGTTCACATAAGTGCATTGACAAATCGGCATGTTGGTGCCAGACGATCTTCCGAAGGAGATCCTTAGAGCATTGCACTGGCATTGGCAACCAGAATGTTGGGATTACATTACGGGTCATTTCAAGTAAATCAATATATTATATGCTAATGGGTCGATGCCTTGCAACGGTGAGCGGGAACAGAAGTCAGATGAAGTTAGTTGTCTGCATGTACGGCGCCCTAATTAATACGGCGGGATCTGCGTCGCATCATATGACACTTTCGGTGGTTTGTGATGCAACCTAGACTCCGCCCTTCAACAGCAGATGGAGATTCTCCAAGGTAGTTAATTCTCTAGCACCAATTTCTTGGACACGATCCATACACGGCCGACTACTAAATCAATAGTAGCCTTGGAGGAAAGAAACTTCATATGCGTTGGTGGAATTGGCCATCATGTAGGTACGTTAGGTTCTTATGAAGGCTTGATCTCTTAACCCTTATGATATACATGTATGTACCCCGGTTGGCATATATTCAACAACATTGATCTCGTTTGCTTCAGATACATTAGTATATATGAAACCTTCTTGGTCTCTACTTCCCTTTAAGCAGGCGATATACGAAGGTTTGCTCGACGCATTTATGATTGTCCACTTTATCTATATTAAGCTCCATCCTGGTACTGAAAATTGTCAGTAGTTCCGAAGGACAACTCAATAAAATGCACGTATGAAGTTCACAATCTCTTCCACTGGATACTACAAGAGGGTAGCTGCTGACTCATCACGAAGTTGCGTCGACCCACCTCCTTCTCCGGATTCCACTTACCCCGTCTGATTTCCGTATTCTGAAGGGTCATCCCCCGTTTTGAAGCGGGGCCGGACCAACCGATATCTTCGGGATATCCGATCACATTGCTCCGGATGACCCCGTGTATTACCCCCTACCCTCCATATCCGCCCCCCTACTCTATTGTTACCTGCTTCCCCTTTATCGTCAAATTTATGAATCGACTGCACTCCAACAGGGCTACAGGAGAGGGCAAGGTAGATAATGATATCTGTACATACATATTGTATATAAACTGCATAGGTAAGGGTATGAAGTCTATTGATTGTGCTGGAATAATGTTCACTGTGCATTAAAGTTACCTATTTGAAGTGTACTCCTCAGCAGCATCCATACCTAACTGAGTGACCAATCGCTTTAATAGATGTGAGACATTCGGTCATCTCAAGTTAAACCAACTTTAACTTAATACCACCCTCAATAGCTGCAGGTTTTTTCCAAGTTTTAACAACTTCCTGTCCAGTATCTCATGTCATTCCTTCGCCGATCTTTCTGCTGAAGTCAGATGTGGTAGCATGTGACAACGAATTTATGCTCTCAATGATCCTCTCGGAGACGAACAGCTAGGAACCCCCCTTGTCTACGGCATCAGTAATATTCTTCAAACCTCGATATCCGTATTATCAGGCCATATTTTTGCCGTGTCGTTAAGAATTCTCAGTTACAATACTCCACCGGCAATGATGTGCCACACATAGGACAGACCCTATCCCTTCTTTATTTACGTCAGGGTTTATCAAGGGTTACGTTCTCATTTTCGGTATTTATATTTTTCTGATACTGACCCTAACCCTAGGGTACCCCTCTTCAGACAATCGTTAATATCCGGGTTATGTATCAAGGTTAATATATATCCTTTGATTAAACGACTTGGACCTGATTTATCTCCTTATTTTACTACTAGGATTCTGATCATATTTATATTTATCAATCATCAACCATTTTCCAGTGTGGTGATATGTCAGTCTTGACTTATGCATGAAACCCGGCGTTCCGGGGTGATCGCTAATGACACCAAAAATATTTTGAGGCCAAAGAAAATGTATGATAGTTGATGACAATCTGCAGCCTTGTACATCGGACATAAATAATATGGATGTATAAAGGTGTTGCACCATATGGCAGGAAAAGGTGAAGGAGGAAGCTTGATAAGCTAAACTACATGGCAGTGGGCTAAAACCATCTATGGTGCTGGTCTCCTAGGAGACCCGCAACAAAAGGTGTCACAAGTCATAGAATACTAGACACCGTACTTCTATGCTCTGCCTCCCTGGTGCGTCTCCAGGGGTCTGGGGATCGATGAAAGCCGTATGCGGCGTCCTCACTGCTATCCCGTTCTTCCCCTGAGGTTGTCCTTCGCCCCAGGAGTCATAGCACTTCAACAGCAACACCTCGTCTGGCGTCATATCCTTCTGATAGTAGAACTTGTGCGCCGTGTTTGGCGCGACGGACATCGTCTCGCCCCGTACCTCGTATCCCTCCGTCGAGTACCACTTCGACTCATCGGGACGGATCTCCTTGCCCCTATCATCCTTATCCGTAGCGAAGTCTTCTCTTTTGGGATAAAGTAGATTCACAGGGACGAAGTCATCCGGTTTTGTCGTACGCCAATCTATGACGGCTAGGGGGAAGTCAGTCGCCGGGTTTTCGATTGGCCGCCACACATTGATGATCTGGAATCGACCCTTCAGCAGCTCCTCTGCTTCATCCGCTGGAAGGTGCCGCCGCACGCGAACCTCGGCTGCCGCAGGTGTCTGGTCAACGTGGACCTGCTGAACTGGGGCTCTTGCGGCTCCGGGAGCCCGCCGCCGGATAGTGTGGTCAAATATGGTCACCTTCTTGACGCCGGGTATCCGCTTCTTCAGCAAGTCCTCAATCTCTTGGTAGTACCCATTACGTATAGCGGCTTCATCCGTGAAAGTCTTCTCTTTTGTTGGCTCCGTGTATACCGCGAACCCGGAATTGTCTGTAGAGAATTCACTTTCCTTCCCCCGGAGGTTATTCACCGAACGCTTGTGCTCTACTAGTTTGAATGAGGCAGCGTCGGCATCAACCTTGACCCATGATTTTGTCCCTGGTGGGATAGCCGATAAATCGATATGTTTGAAAATTGCCGTTGTCATGTTGGCTTGCTGTGAGACTATGGGTGATATCAAACGTCTTGGATTGCGTTGCGATATTTGTGTTAAAGTTCGTCGCGAAATGATTGATGATAAAGTCATAAGCTGTGATTATCTACACCATAAGTAATACGAGATACTACTTACGTTATTGAAGCTTCCGAGCGTTCCTGGTGGGGATGTCTTGGGAGTTTTATACTACCACAGAATTGGTAACGTCTAAGCTAGTTACCTCCTATAAAAATGATGTACTAAGGTGGCAATTGGTAAACGCCGAAATGGCATCACTAGGACGAATTAGAATATTATTAATAGGTATTGCGTGCTTTGGAGTAAAGAATTGAATGGAGTCCCGGCTCATCCCCAACTGTCTTCCAAGATCCATTTCTAAGCGTGGGGAAATGTAATTCCAGAGCATTTCGATCAAAATTGATTTTAAGATGTATTTTACACGCTTGTTCGCATTAAGTTAAAATAAGTTATATATTTGCTTAATAATACACGGCGTATTATTAATACCTTAAATTGTAATCATTCTTATCCGATACAGAGCTGAAACGAATGGTATAACGTTCCTCAACTTTCCATCATGTCCTAAGCGCTCATGACGAGGTCTTCCTCCCACGAGACCGACTTTTGTGGATGGAAAACCAAGTACGGACCATCATGGCTTGAATTGAAACTGTCCTGGGTACAGAACTCACCTGGTCTTCCCCTGTCCGAGCCCTCTCCAACGGATCCAAGTGGACCAGATGCAATTTCAAAGTCAAAATACCAAAGCTTTTTAGCGAGGACGGTAGAGGTCTCTAGATATGCTAGTGGCTTGCCTACGCAATTGCGCGGCCCAATGGAAAAGCTGGCGAACGCCTCAAGCATCGGCCTCCTGCTCCGCTCAGCGCTCTCGGCTTGTCTCCGAGTTGTTGCTACTAGGAGACAGCCAGCGCTCTTGATATCCCGGATCTCCTCGGCTAGACGCGCATAGTAGGCCGGATTCCGCGACAGGTAGAAAAACGCGACCGTCATGGCCGTAGCCGCCGTGTCCCCACCGGCCACCAGGAAGACCATGGTCTCCTTCCAGACGACGCTGTCGCGCGTCTTGGACGCCTCGCTGGGAAGCGCGTGGGCGACGAAGGAGAAGAAGTCGGGCTTTGCATGCGTGTCCAGGGCGAGGCGAGACCGCACCATTTTCTCCAGCGAGATAGCTCATCTTTTGCGTCATATTGACAGGCTGGTGCGACAAGTCGAGCAGCTTCTTGAGATAAATGTTGACTTGGGGTAACAGAGGCCCGGATTGACGCAGTTGACGATGGCAAGTGAAGGCGGCACATGCTTGGCTAGTTCGGTCACGAACAGTTGCCCCAGAAGCTTGGTGGTGGTGTAGCACTCATGATTATTCCATTCGACCTCCTTATCATCAAAAGCCTACAGCAGCGACCCTTCACTCTTCTCATCAAACTTAGCCCACGCGGCTGTGTCGAACGACACGATGACGATGCAGCCCGGGGAGTATTCGGATGGGCCAGCAGTGGACTTGATCTTCTTGAAGAGGCGGAGCAGCAGAAGCGCTAGTAGGACTGTCGAGAGATACTTTGCCTGCAGGTCTTCCTCGTGGCCCGTGTTCGGATTCAGGGCAAAGCAGCCGCAATTGACGCCCGCGTTGAGAATGGCAAAATCGAGCCGAGGGCTAAGACCCTCGGCCCGCTATGAAAAGGCCACGACAGACTCGTAGGATGCGTAGTCTAACTTCCAGACCTCAACTTCTTGGTTAGGCTCCAGCGTTTTCGCGGTCGTCAGGGTGGTGCGGGCGGCTTCGCCCTTAATTTCGTCGCGAACAGCCAGGATGAGCTTGCTGACGCCGAAGTCGAGAAGCTGTCGCGAGAATTCTAGGCCGATGCCACCGTTGGCCCCCGTCACGATGGCTGTCTTGCCACTAAGGTCGACATCGCGTCGTAAAACCACCGGCGGTGCTCCCGAGAACTGCCGGAGAAGGAACTGGAGCTTGCTGGCTTCCTTTTCAGGTGTGATATCAAATGAGACTTCCTGGACCGTGATTGCAGATGTGTGGATATGATGCCCATGGATAAGATAGCTGTAATGTCAAGGCCGCTGCAAATCTTGCTATTACTGTAGTGTTCAACTCTAAGGTAGAAAGACTAAGAAGCAAGGGATAAATTTGACACCATAGTTGTCACGGCGCTTACGTAAGGTACAGGGAGCTACGACAGAGCTAACGCAAGATGCGGGGAGCTTCCTTATCTTATCAAGTTCGAGTATATATCCAAGGTCGGAAGAGCTTTGGATGAACTTAACCTTTTAGAAGGTTAAGTGTTAGTCTTCTTCTTCTTCTTTCAGTCTTCATATGATAGCTACCACAATATATGCGACATTGACGACTACTCACCTTCGCATTAGATGCAGTCATACATTTGATGTGATACCTGATTCGGATATTGGACAGCCTCTGATATCAAACCCCCGTTACCGAAGAAGGATAGCGTCGTTATCCCTTCTTGACAATAGTGACTGACCGAAGCATGTGAGGGCAGAATTGTGTAACCTGAATAGTCAATGAGCTTACTCAAACGCAAATTGGAAGCCTTCCAGATCTCTCTTTATTATCCGGGGTAGTGACCAAGTGTTGGTTGGACAAATGGATTCTGTTCAGTTAGTCGCACCCTGTGTTCATTTAGCGGTCAAACCACATCTCATAACGACCAGAGTTCCTGCATGTTATCGACCTCGCGCTTTCTGGAGCTGAAGAGAACTCGAGGGACTAGAATGATGATAAATTTGAATTGGCCTATATCTTGACAGGTTTGGAGCTTTCCGGATTTCGCCAGCTGATAAATTAGGGCTATGAGGTGAGCTTTAGCTCCGCCCAGGACCTAGGTATAACTATTTCGGAAGCAGCACTAGCATCTAGCAGTATTCCTAGGAGAGATCAATAGAGGCAAATAAGGCAGGACATGCGCGTATTGTCGCCGCACAGTGGCTCCAACAAAGGCCGGCTCATGGGATCCCTCCCATCCGAGGCGGATGTTGACTCGGTGCAAGTCGCCATCTTTACACCGGTCGATCAAATAGATGACAATGCACCTCCGGCACGATTTGGCATGGATAGCACGATTGTATCGGAATTTCAAACCTGGCGCTGGACTGCTGTCAAGGTTGACGTGCCGTTCCATTATATCTCGAGCCCCGATAAAAGCATAAGCACTTCAGCGGAGCTCACTGTAACATTTTTGATCTGGTCCGACACAGAATGAACATTTCTCGCTTGGCCGAATAATAGATGTCACTCGTGGAGTTTCCTATATGATGATTGGCAGCACGATAAAACTGAACCGTTGGCACTTAAACGCGTAAGCGCCTCATGTTCTTGAGCCTGTTTGAATTTAGGTATGCAATAACACCTATAATTGAATTGAGACATAATTTTTATAACTCATGACGTTATTGAGATAGAATGCAACAATGTACCTAGTAGAACCTCGTGCTCTTGCAGTTCATCCCAGCTGCCCAGTTAAATCCCAAGGACTCATCAAGCCATAAGAAAAAGAGTGGTTAATAAGCTTGTCAGAACCAAGCATAAAAACTTATGCATTTTATGATAAATCCTGCGTTCTCCGGCGGAAAATAACGTGCCTAAACACACTGTCTACACTGTGCTCGCTGTAACATCACGAATCCGGCCCCATGATTGCGGCAGCGGGAAAAGCCCATAAAAATCATTGACGGCCTCTACTCACATCACCTGTTCTGAGCCATATTTCCCCATCCCTTCTTCCAATTCGAGATATAAATCCCGCAATAGCAATAATGTCATCTTCTCACCCCCCGGATATCTCCGTCGAGGACCTGACATACACGTTCCCCGATTATAGGACAGGCATAAGCCACCTATCCCTCAGCGTGCCGCCGCGCAGCCGCACCCTGCTCATCGGGGCCAACGGCGCGGGGAAGACGACGCTCCTGCGCCTGCTGGCGGGCAAGCGGCTCGCGCCGGGGGGCACCATCCACGTCTCGGGCGTGGACCCGTTCAAGGACGGGCTGGAGGGCGTGACGTACCTGGGGCTGGAGTGGGTGCTGAACCCGATCGTGCGGACGGACATCGGGGTGGCGGAGCTGCTGCGGTCGGTGGGCGGGGACGCGTACCCGGCGCGGCGGGACGAGTTGATCGGGGTGCTGGACATCGACGTGGCGTGGCGGATGCACGCGGTGAGCGACGGGGAGCGGCGGCGCGTGCAGCTGGCCATGGGCTTGGTGCGCCCCTGGACCGTGCTGCTGCTCGACGAGATCACCGTGGACCTGGACGTGCTGAGCCGCGCCGAGTTCCTCGGCTGGCTGAAGCACGAGACCGAGATCCGCGAGTGCACCATCGTCTACGCCACCCACATCCTCGACAACCTCGCCGGCTGGCCCACCCACCTCGTCCACATGCACCTCGGCACCGTGCGCGAGTGGGGGCCCACCGAGCAGTTCCTCGGCCGGACTGAGGGGCTGAGCACGGGGAACAGCCGCCTGGGGGAGCTGGTCCTCGGGTGGCTGAGGACGGACTTGAAGGATCGCGGGCCGAGGAACCAGCAGAAGATGGGCACGGAGGGGTTGACGTATTCTCAAGGAGGGCTTGGCGGCTACGGGCTTGAGAATAGCGAGTCGATGCAGAAGATCAGTTTCGGCGGGAGTTGATCTGGGGTGATGATTGGTTGTGTCTGTCTTGGTAGGTGGTTAGATGAACTGGGTGGATGCACTTAACTTGCATGGTGCGGCGCTTTTCAACATGAAGAGGAGAGGAACGGACTTCAGCCGGGATTTATGGCGTTTCGGTATGAAATGGATTAAGCAACCCGGCATCAGATATGGAAGGCCCTCCCGGTTATGGGCAGTGACGTGTTATGAGATACCCTTTCAACAGGATAGACCTAGACCATCTCTAGGGGATCGAACTGAGTCGAGTGAAGCATTAAATTCGCATCATCACGTTTGTGTTTGTCATTAAGCTTCTTTTGTTGTTATGGACCCTAAAAAATGACTTGATCTTGACCGGGCCCTGTAGAATTGAAGTTATCAAATTTAATCTTATGCAGTACCTGTCATCATGGACCTCCTCTTCATCACATTCGTCATTGTATTGTACATCAATTCCCCGATGCCAGCCATGCCCTGTTGCTCTAGATGGCTTAGCACGCCGAGGCGATAATCGTCCCAGCCAATGCTTAAACCACCTCTGTTGGCTAATGCATTGAGGCTGGCACGAGTCACGGGTCCGGCATGCCTAATACTGAGCTGGTCTCTGTTACGCGCCAGCTCTACGTCTTCTAGCTCGCGGAGGTATGAAATTGCTGAGAAGCTCAAGGCTGGCGAGTAGGGGAGAGAAAAGAGCGATGCAAGAGAACTGCCCATACTGAGACTACTGATATAGGAAGTGAGGTCCTCGGTAAGTGACTTGGATACCAAGCAGCCGTGGGAATTACTGTCAGTGTCATTGAAGGCCCGTGATCGCCAAAGGCAGTTACAAATATCCATGAGAAAACCATTGAACTCGTTGATGTATTCCGAGGTGTATTCAGAACGGGATGATGACATGGCTTTCTGAAACCCTGTCTTATATTTCGACAATATTGCGCAGAGTCGGGATAAAGTGCTTAGAGAGAGGCTGAAGTGTAGGATATATACCAACGGAGAGGGTGGTATCATTATCCGAGTGTGGTGTAGTAACTTCGGGTCCGAAGCTAGAGATGAAGTTTCCTCGTAGAAATCTAAAATCCTCGAGTGAGTGGAAGAAGTAGGTGATGTCTGAACCAGGGTGAGACAAAGATCGTTGATATGAACTACTAGATCAGTAATGATGGTCGGTGCTTGTGTCGACTTCTGCTCGAGCGATGCTAGGAAAATGGTCCAGCGCTGAAGTAGAATGGTATAAAATTCAAGTAGCTGCAGTTGGGAACCTGTAGTGTTATCGAGTATCTTGGCTTCAAGCGGTTGCAAAATGCTAGCAAAGAGTTCTGGGCTGAATTAGTATGGGACGTACATAATTCAGGTAATGTTCTGACCTGGAAAATCGAGTAATGGTACGTAGGATAGTGTTGTTAATATCAAATCCCGACCATCATGACCGTTCCATATCTGAAGATACTCGCTGAAGAAAGCCAAGAAGATAGGGGGAAAAGTCTAGGGTGAAGGCTAGTTAGTAGTAAGTTTGATTTGCGGTACACTATCACATACCTTCGTATTAGAAACATAAGACTTCAGCATCTCTAGGCAATCGCTGGGGTCTATGCCAGGCTCCCCACTCATGAGGTCTTGTCCGTATGAACCTAACCAACTGCTGGCCCGCTGATGAGCCTCACTGTGTGGCTTTAGAATCAGAAGCTTCTGTAGTAATGGGTCTCCCAGCACAGCAATCAACTGGTTTGGCAACTCGATTCTTTCTAAATTATTCACGAAGCCATCGACGTTTTCAATTTCCTCGAGTGTGATCGAATGCTATGAACAGGTCAACAACTTGGGGTGCTATTTGAATTGTGCAGATAAGAACATACCTCTGTAGCATTCGAAGTATGCACTTCCGGGAGTAGCGTAGAGCTCTTGCCATTTGTTCTACTTCGAGCTACCCTAAACGCATCCAATGGCCGCTCCAACCTGCTCGCATTTCGCGCTGCGTGGGCCTGTTGGATTTCGTCTAACCTCTCGCGCCATTGAGGATCTGGGTGCTGTGAAAGAAATTAATGACTGAATACCCCAACTAAAATAGCCACAGGAGACATGCCTTGAAAGCAGATGCTCTAGCACGAGTTGCTTCTCCCACAATGATCTCGGGGTAGTAGTCCTTGTACACCCGTAGTAGCCCAGTCACTGCAGGATCATTTCCCGTTTGTCTAGATAGGGATAGACTTGAGGAGAGTGAGCACTGATAAGTGACGCATTGGTTTTGGCTTGTATACTCACAGGCTTTGAATTCGATGAGGTCGCACATGTCGACGTCGGGTAATAAGAGCTAGGAGGTGACATAATTGTTTTCTGTGGTCGTCAGTGGGCTGTGTTGGAATAGCACATAGACTTACAAACCTGATTGCAGCGGTATCAAGTAGATTGAATAGAACTGAATAAGAGCGTGATAGGACGGTCTGATTGTCAATGACATGATAAATCATAACAAGCCATCTCAAGAGGGCTCCTTGGATGGCAAGAGATGGTTTTAACTTCCCATGTCCGAGAGAGCCAATTACCCTGACGACAAGGTCCGCGCGCATGGTAGTCGTTGGATATAGATTCCTGATAATATTTCCAAGACTTGCTTGATCAAGAAAACTAGGGGTCGTGACTAGATCTATGAGCTGACTCAAGTCCTCTGGGAGGAGACCATGCTCGTATGATAACGAGGTCAACTTTTCCACAGTTGGCTTGACATTGCTCCCCCGTTGCTTTGCCGTCAATTTAGATGCTTTTTAGAATTAGTTATATTTTATCATCATAGCGATGGGTGAAGAAACGGTAAACAACTCACCTTCAACGACATCTGAGAGAGACTCCCGAAGGTCTTGCACCTCTTGGAATTCATCCATATCTTGAAATTCCGATTTTATAATTCGCTTTAGTCATAAGATCTGGTAAACTTATTGAATAACGGACTCATTGACACGAGCCAATATGACTATCTTTGACCCCTTGTGTTGTGTATCAGCCTTGCATTACGTAGGTACCTTCATACTGACATATCTGACGCCGCGACGCGTTGTTTGAAGGTTTAGACGCGTTGAGGAGAAAACGAATTGATTGGATAGAAGTTAAAGTGTGGGGGATGGTGGCGGCACCTCCGAAGGTCAATGGAAGCGACCCATATAAAAAGCGCTAGCGGGACTAGCTCCCGAAGCTGCAAAGTTAAAACTTCCTTAACAGCCCTGACAGCCTAGCAGCCTAGGTGCAGTTGGTCTTAGCGCTAACATTTGAATCATGGATCTCATCTAGGAACGCGTCTCGTTCCATTCTCCCGAGGTAACGACGATTCAAATTGTCTCGATTATTATACGCTATTTTACGATCTTTTCTAAATCGGGACCTTCGAGTAGCCGTGATTGGACGAGCCGTCTTACCGTTGTTCGGGGGCTTTTATATGCAACCTTAGAACCTGCCACTAGACTTACAAACTACATGTATGCATCCCATATGTAAAAGTACCTATCCATATGTCGGTACGAGATGGAGGTTACCTTTATGGATGCTACTAAGTGTAACGAGGTTATAAACAGCGAAAACCACTACCTCACCTTTACTCTTTGCCATGGTATCGTACGAAGTCTGTGATAAGCCACAAGGATCTCGCATATTCTCAATAAGAGTGGATATCTATGGGCGTCGTTAATTCCGCTTGGCTACTTACCTAAGTACCATACTTCCTAGAGTTTTATGGGACAATGGCAAGCTGCAATCTGCAGGTTGGGTTATGGGTTGGGTATCGTAGCCGTGTCTCTTGTTGCACTTCTCCGTTAATACCTAGCGAACGACATTGCGGGTTAGCTCGATCATGCGAAGACAAACACTCCGAATAAAGTCTTAGATATTTCCATACTTTCAATTTCTCAGTTTACGTTCATCTAAGTTGTAAACACCATAACCTCATACGCATGCTCTTCATCTGAATATTCAACGGGACTAATCTAAGTGATGTACTTGGAAGATAGTTCAAAAACTTACATGCTTAGGTATAGTATAGCGTTCTATGCAATACATGAGTTGGTACCGGTGGGTCTGAAGTATAGCGAATGGGGACAATTCCGGGTTCACTAAACACCAGCTGCAGCAACATTTGCTTTTTCGAAGGAGCCTCAACAACTCCGTCGGGTCATACTTAGGAAACATTAGCAACCTAATTAATTATAGTGTCTGTGCAACGTAAGAGCTTATTCGATGTTAGGGACTTGCTGAGTTTACAGTAGTTTACAAAATACTTGCCAAGGTAATTTCTTGGATCTTTCAGATGGGAACTATTACTATAATATAATGTTGACTATGATTATATCTTGCTGTGTAGATAAGACCCACGGAACACCATGTCTGGATCAAGAGAGTACCGATTTACGAGTATCATCGAGAAAGCCTAAAGGGGGGACAGTGATATCATTGGTCTTCGTTCTTCATAACAACTCCCCATGTTTCTACTCTAGTAATGCATGAATGACATCGGAAGCAGTTTCCAACATCGGGACCGAGAACGCCTTATATGGAAGGATCGAGAATGTTTGGTATTGAATATGCAATGAAAATGAAGAGTAACACAAGGGAAGTTGGTAAGACTAATCAGGAAATATACATGGAAATATGCATGTGTCTTCCCGCGGTTAGAAAGCCAAGGTGGGGTGGACTAAACTCTTACTTAGATCTGCAGGTCACCACATCGTATACTATGAGAAGTACATACCTGATGTGGTATCATATGAAAATCGCTGTAGATGATAACAGGCGAATCGATATTATCACAAGACGGACGTCAAGAACCTGAGACGGCAACTCCATAGATACATGACCATAAATACGACATCGTATATGTATTGTGCTTTAGAGAAGAAGAAGAAGAAGAAGAAAAGAAGGTTTCAGGTTCAGGAGAAGTCAAATTGCAGCGAAACTGGGCGATTTGACGTTGTTGAAGAAATTATAGGTATGATCAATGTACCCCCAAAGCGTGAGGGGAATGCGACATCATCAGGTACCTACATGTATTTTGTATTTGCATAGGTAAATTATTGTACATTCCACATATTTATAAGCCCTACTAATTAAGGGTACCTATCTCCACCCCTGTTGCAACTTCCAATTGCATCATTGAAGGAAATCGTTAACCAGACTTATGATGTAGGTACCTATCGAATCTTCACCTGAGATACATCATCCTATCAATGATACATCCATAAATTGTACCTAGGTATCAAAGTCACCTCCAGTCAAATGATTTGTTTGGCGGACTTACCTTTACTGGGCAATAATAGTACTCTGTCCTTGGCAGGTACCACCTGCAAATTTGCATCTGGATTCTGGGAAATGGCAATGTGAATGTTAATGGTACTTATTAGGTAGTGTAAAAAGCCCGGACTTTTCTCCGATTCTTCTTCGCCTTAACATTTCCAGGCACGGGTCCATGTTTCCGCTCCTGCAAAGGAACTTCAACAGTCTTCAGCAACCCAATTCGAAAGAAGAATCAAAGGACAAAACCCCTGGAAACTCCAACGATTATCATTAAGGTCTCCAGCTTTCTGCATTGCATGTGCCACCAACTCACAGCTTTCATTCGATTAGGCCACCTAGTAGCCAGGGCCCAGAGATTCCAATCATTCACCGTCCGGGAGGTCACGCTTCAACATTCAATGTACATGAATATAGACGTATGTACCAAGGTAGGTAAGCTTCGGCGAGTTGATACTGACAAGCTCACCCTCACACTCTTTTTGATTATCGTCAAGGGGTTACGAATATGGGATGTGTCCATTTGTACAACGTCCAAGGCTGGGGCAGGGTCGTCACGGTCTTGCAAAAATTAACAGACACGTACATATGTATACCTACACGCAAACGCGCGCGATATCTGTGCGCTGCACGTTAACGTTAACGACATATACAAGGGACATTACCCAATGCTACCCCCCACACACAACTGACCTGCTTGCGAGCAGCTCTGTGGGCATCGCTAAAATTCCTGAGCTGCCGTCCATTTGTAAGATACCTGATATTAGAGATACCGCACCCGCCATAAACGGTACACATGCGCATGCGAATCCCAAGGGCCTGCCATTGGATTCTCTAGTTTGCGCAGAAACGTGAGCGACATATGTCGTGCTAGGATTCTTGAACTGGCTTTTTTCAAGTCTACTATACCTAGTGTACCTGCTACACACTTGCGTAACCATTCTCAACGGGAGATTTTGATTCAGCTGGAGCGTTATTATTATAGTTATTTCCATTTACTTTTGTCATTGATAGATAAAGCTAGTGGGTGTCCGGGTCAGTAAGCATCTCTGCTCACTCACATCCTATTATCTTATAATATAGATACCTAGGTAGTTGTTGCATTTGTCTGACGCTGATATTCTTCAATAGCCAACTCGATGTACAACGACCCAATCCTGCCTGTACTAGAAGAAATCACAGATATTGTCAGCTTCCTCATAACCTCAAAGCCCTAAAGCGGATACTCGTGGAACTCGAAAGATATCTCTCACCGCCCGTCGCTTTCTTTTGGACATCGGCTGATAAATTCATTTATTGGTTCCGCATACCTAATTTATAAGAGTTTTGTGGTGGCGTTTGTATATGTATTTAGGTAAGTATCGATGTGAAAGGAATACACCTTGCTGCGGCAAATGGAGCTCTGCTCTGTGGCGGGAGCTACTTACCTACCTATCGCATGATCGTGCAGGGGGGCTCACCGTCGTGTCCTAGCCCTAATCACCGTACTTATACTAAAAAGACTTATTAGGAGTCCCTACATACACGGCTTCTACTCGACTTCTATCCCCGGCCCTGGTCCCTCTATTAAGTCTACCGTAGCTAAAAGATCCCAACTCAACCCTAGCATATTAAAGCAGCGCCACATCCTTCTTACATCGGGCCAGCGTGGAACGTTTCATCCGCCACAAGCCTCAAGCTCTCCAGAACCAAGTAGTATATGAACCGCCTGGCGGCCTGCTTGATGATGCTTATGCCATAAGCATTCATAACATTCGGTGAGACTGGTGAGTAAAATTTTGGAGCAACATGCTGACAACATTGGCCGGATACTCCTTCCATAAGCAGTTCTAAACTTCTGACTCGTGCTAATATAAAGGTCAGGAATATCCAACATTCATGGGGGGCGAAGTGTATAATCGGCATTTGGCAGCTCTAAGAAATGCTTCCCGGTAATCCTGCCACTACGTCCGGACACCGAGGAGGCTCACGTCGGTCTCAGGTGACCCTCATTAGGGATCACCAGGTTAGTAACTATGATACTCAATCACGACTTATAGTTCAAGTGAGGGGAATGGACTATCTCTGAAAGACGACTTGGCTATTGCGCCGCCTCATTGTGCTCTTAGTTCCTCCATGAAAATACTGCGTAGAGTATCACTGACTTAAAATGGTGACATACAGGCTTGCATCCCCCTTACTAGGATACTCGGCGATGGCGACATTGTCGTTCTTCTCACACCGGTTGTTGCACCTGTTCAACCAGATTCTCACAATGGCAACGACCCCTTTGAGCCATTTGGCCGAGCCTTGGCCGCAAGACACCCGTGGATTCGACACGTTCCGTACACATCCCGGAACGGGATGACAAGTACGCATGTTGGTTTCATAAAACGAGCTAAAGTTGTTATCTTTGTCATCTCCGGACCGCCGAACGCCGGCCAGTCCTCGCAAGTTGAGATTGGCCTGATGGCACGGATAGTAGGGGAACAACGGCCACAAATTATCGTGGCCTGCCAGAATGTGCACGACCTTGGCCTCATGGAAGCGAATTTTCCTACGATTGTTCAACTGACTGGATATGCGCCGTCTGACTTGCAGGCTGCGGCCGCTGTTCTGTTTGGAGAAGCTACAGCTACAGCTACGGCTACTACCGGATTGGACGTGCAATCATTGATGATGGAGCCGAAATTTTGGCCCCCAGAGAATTTTGACGGCCTCAATGTGGCCCCCATACATGAACTTTGGAATCAATGTCTACCGGATCAATTTCACCTAGAGAAATTTCCTCTGCAATCTTTGCTCCAACGGGATGGTTACGCCATGCATTTCGTTGTGAGACTCCCCGAAAACCGCGAAGTCGTTGGATTTTGTGCGACTTATACTACGTTTGTGGATAGAGAAGGAGAGAGGCTCATTGGGTCATTAGCTATGATTATCGTCAAGCCAGCGTATCGGCGGCGGGGAATCGGACTTAGTCTGTACGAGCACGCCTTGAAACAACTTAAAAGGATACGTGGAGTAGATCGAATTCAATTGGGCTCTACATTTCCCCGCCTCTTGAGCGGAATACCTGCGGCATCTGCGTCCGAAGGCTGGTTTCGGAGGCGGGGCTGGCAAATGGACGGTCAGGCTCCAGGCTGTGGTCAAGATATCTGCGACTGGCTCTTGAAGGTTGATGATTGGCCGAGCGGCGGCTTGTCAACAGCTTCTGCCGGGCTTTCTTGCCGGCAGGGCACATTCGACGACTCCCCCCTAATCGCCGATTTTATAGAAAAGGAGTCTGCTCGCAAAGATCATACCGGCTGGTATGACCAGTATATGGGTCTTGCGAACGATGGTCGCATCAGTGATATTATTCTGGGGTTGGAAAAATCGGAAATTGTTGCCTCTGCGTTAATATATACACCAAGCGAAGCTAGCTCGTTGGCACAAGACCTTCCTTGGGCGCGGACGATTGGATCTGACGTGGGGGGTGTGGCGTGCATTTGCATTACAGGTCGGTAACAGCCCGAGTCTTCAAACCCGTTGAAAGATTACAAACTAACACCAAGTTAAGACGGTAATTCCGCGATCACAACTAGCAAAGACACTATTATGATCAGGTTACTCGACGCTTGCGTCACCATACTTAAGGAGCAAGGGATGAGGCGTGTGTTCCTCGACGCGGTGAAAGGCGGCTATGAAGGATTTCAGTCAATGGGTAAGCTCAAGACCTATTATGGTCCATTTCAGTCTTAACATTGTCCTATCACAGGTTTCCAAAAGTGGGCGATATATAAAGATCTATGGCAGCCAATGAAATAACTACGACCCGAGCGATTATTCCTAGACGACAGATAACCCACTTCGATATAATGTACTAACCCTAGGTGCATCATTATTTATGGTGATTTACGCCCTCCTCCAGCTACATCTCAGCTCAATCGTGCTATAAGGCTGCTTCAACTAGTCTTTAAGCGGAACGCCACCTCAGCTATTTACGAGCAAGGTTACGATACCAAGGCAGAATGAGAGCAAGGATAATTCCTATTACCGTGGAGTACTATGAGTCAGAACTTGATTTCAGCAAGAAAAGTCAGAACAGGCTGTGAACGCCGTACTCCAATCTCAAATATGCGGCATTCAAGATTATTGGGCCCCTATTACTCGAATGAGACTTGACATCGGGACGGATATAGATTTGGAGTATCTGGGATGGGTTACACGAAATTGATGTTGGATCAACTACCAAGAATTACGCCTAAGGTCGGCTCATCTGGATAAGAACCATGGTGTCTGTCGAGTCGTTCTCGGTTCAGAAATGCAATATCGCCCAAGAACATAACACCGAAAAACTTGCCAATTCAATCAACCTATAAAGCACATTTTCTCACGGAAGAGAACCCCTTATCAAACTGACTAATGGTGTGTGGCACTCCTGGGCAGCACCGCTTATTGGGATACCCAATATTCAGCGGTGATTCGACTTGGGGTTGAAGTTCGTTGCCATCGGTTTGTGCTCGAGCTCGCACCTTTATCATAGCCTCATCAGGTCGAAACTCCAAGCACTCCAAAGAATCACGGGTATGTCCATTTTCAACAGAACGGAGACTGCATCTCCATGTAATGTAATCAGGGCGCCCAGCGACGCCTTCAGACTCCAAATAACAAAACTAGGCTGTAGCCTACAGTCTCAGCTCGCAATACTTGCGTCGAAAGCGGCTGAAGCGGGTATAACAGCGTCCTATAGCCGTGCCCCATAGTGTCTCTCGTCCTTGATGATACCTCAAAGACAAGCGGGGATCTGTGGGGGCGGAATCCTTCGCAATCGCTGCCCAACTGAACAAAGATTGGCCCGGCGACAATCTCACAGACCTTCGAAGTACCAAGCGTGAATAACTACAACCCACTATCTTATGTGGGAGATACAATGTTAAGGGGGGGCCAAGATGCGGGGGTCATAAGCGAGTAAGACGAAATTCAAAATACAACTTATGAAGAATGGCTGTCTCTTTTCAGATGCATCCTATTTCGAGGAGATGATGTTTCTATGACCAGTACACCACCATATGATTGTCCTTTTTAACCGAACATCCTTTTAAACCTTCTCCCCCAGAGCTACTTAGCTCACTCCACGATACATCAAGTGTTGTAAGCCAACAGTAGTCGAGAGTTATCGTATCAAGAACGGACGCGCAGATCAATGATACTACCCTACAAGATCCGATAGTCTGCAGTCCTCGTGTAACATCTTCCTAGTGGCCAACTCACTATGCAGTCTTGGTGCGCAGATTGCATCCACACTATTTCAGATCAACATGCTATGGTGAGCCAAAGGGTGTCACAACGGCTGACTAGGCACTACGTAGACCAGACGAACAGTACTACTTTGTACTTAGAAGGGCGCATTTATTTAACGCGACTCTTCCCGCGCCAATTACGCAGTTACAGAGGGTCACACAAAAAACGCCGCTGGGTGTTGCAATGCATTTGGATGGATCATATGCAATCATCATATTTTAATTTTTACCTGCGCGTACAGGTCAACAGCCCGCGAGGCCTGAATTGCCCATCTGACACAAAGATTATAAGCGCAACAAACCTGAACCCCTGACCTCGCAGGGCTAGAATATCGAAGAATGAAGGGCTCATCAGCGTCGAGCAAGGCGTGAGTCTTTGCTTAGGTCCGCATTCCACGCTCATACGAACACCTGTCGTCAGCATAGATGGATATGTTATAAATCTGGTACCGATCTTTTTCCCATTCCGGCTGCGCCGGCGTCCTTAGAGCCGAGCCGCCACGCGAGACATGTGTGTCTCATTCCACTGCCGAAGTTACGAGCTAGCCACAAATAGTAAATACCTTACCGACATCAAAACCTAGAGATTATCTATTGGCTCGAGATACCTCTGAAGCCAGAAGGCTGCTTAGACTCTTTGTTTTTTCTTTTCCAATACAGACGTTACTGAGCATTGCCGCCGTGCTGGACCTCGCTAATTACTAGGCAGAATCTACCACAGTAAGCACTGAAACAAGGCGCTCCGAAGCTGTGCTCGCTCGATAAATGGCTACATACCTGCTGACCTTCGAATGTTCACAGCAGCTAGGTAAACTTGGCTTACAGGAAAGGTAAGACAATAAGATTACGACGATGCCTGAGTGGCTACATCAACAAACACCCTAGTAGCCACTCGATCCTGAGACTACTTAGCATAGTCTGATCATCAATGCCACGGAAACTAAGGATGACTATGACAGAGTTAAAGAAGGACAGACCTGACAAACCCTTCCGGAACTGCTACGACGTTTCCAGGGCTGCCGGGACACCTACCCTTTTATCTTACCGACTCGTACGAAAGACGGGGGGGATGTATGTATGCAGCATATCGTCGTCAACGTCATGCACCCTGTTTTAGCAAGTGCTTTCTCTTATTTCCGTGCAATACCGATTGTCCATAGCCAGGCCAAGCTCCTACAGCATGCTGTTTTTGGCAGACGCTCTTTCATTGGGCGACGCGCAAACTGAGCCCGCATGTGGAATTGTTGCAGGAGGTTTTGCGTCTACCACATCCTTACTCTCACCTACCTACCTACATGTTGTCCTACGTCAATACTTCATGCAGTATATGGTTGGCCCCCCTCCAAAGCACATTTTCCTTCCTTTCTCTTCTCTTCTCTTTCTCCTTGGCCGCGGGCCGAGAGACGCATAGTAAGCTGGCCACATTGTTAAGACATGACCCAAGAGAAGCCTAGTTTTCTGTATTGAGAAGCACACTGTAACGGACTGTTTCTACATCAGGTGGACGTGTCACATACATTATACCTACCTATATTGTCGTAACATCATACTTCGACAGGGCGAACCAAAAACAAAGGGTGCTGCGATATATCTAATGCGACACACGCAGCACCGGCCTGGCATCAGACCATGCTGGCGAAAGCAATGGAACGAAACGAAACCATGTGACCCATTTTGCCGCTTGCCGCCGCCATCACACACCGGTTTACTTATTTTATTCTTCCTTGTTGGTGATTATCCATCTGGCAAGTACATATTTAGTCTTATGTAGACGTCGTATACCTACCTCCCTACCAGCTACTGCACGTTCCTGTGTAGCCAACCCTCCTTTGGAATCAAATATCTTTTTTTCCTCCCGCCCGAGTATCAGTTCGTACTCGTACTAGGCATCCCGTACGGAAAATTTCCACGACATCTCGTCCCTCGTGCTACCTTGCCAATTTCTATTTTGTCTACCTCACTTGTTGGTAGTCCCCTCCGTCCCTCCGCCCGGGTATGCAGTCTTCGGTAATTTCTCACAGGAGTTCTAGTAGTAGAGATATCGGGAGACTCCGTAGTACACCATGAACATTTCGTCTCATGTCTGCCGTATCTACGTTCGTTCGTCCCATGACATAGTCGTTGCTCCTCCAACCCTCGACGCACACGCACACAACCACAGTCGTACGAGCTTCAAAGTCTGTGCTACTAGAATGTTCTTGTACTCCGGACATCCAATGCACCGGTGCGTAGAAACTTGGAACTTAGCGCAAAAAGTTACTTAGCCACCACGGGTAGCCCAAGAAGAAAGAAAGAAAAAAAAGTCTCAGAAAACCCCCGGACCTTGGAAACAGAAAAAAAAAAAAAAAAAAAAAAAAAACCCCATGCGCATATCCTTTAAGCCCTACCGGGGACCCTAGCGGCAGATCATCATAGACATCCAGGCATTGCGTACGTGTGTACATCCCGTTACTTCCGCACTTGGCTTCCCGACCGGCTTCTACGGCTCTCTCACCTAAGATCAGATCAACCCCGTTCCCCCTTTTCTCCATTCCAGGCCGAAACCGCCGGAAATTACACGCGCACAGTTCGATGTATCCCCCTTCTTCCCCCAGACTTTCGTGTAACCTCCCACCTGTAGGGTATGGGACTGAGTCACATTCGTGCAACGATACGAGATGGGCAAGCGCTTATTCTTTTTTACACTGCAGTAGCTCCCCCATCTATATTATTCGAGATGAGACGGACGGAAAAACACTTAATAAGTGGCGGCGTGCCAAAGTTCTCTTTATAGTAAGACGCAAAAAAACAAAGGTAATCGACTTTTTTTTTATCCCCTCCCCCTTTCCCCCCTCCCCCTTTCCCCCCCTCCGGACCCCCCTTTTCCGCCTCTCTCCTTTTCGTCACGGGGTTTCAGTCACCGCTAGAAGTCACCGCTTGCTCTCGGGCAGCGGGCCCCACTCGCGGATGACAAGCCCCTTAACCATTTACATACAACGGGCATACCCGGTAATATATTCAGTCAGAAGTAAAGTGAAACAAGAATAAACAGATAACTTCAGTGGTATCCTCCCTGTCCAGACGCCATGCTTTTATTTTTTTTCGGAACCCCAAAACCGTGACCCGTCGTAGAAAATCGTATATGCATGACATCTTGAAAAAGACCCTCCAGATGATTTCATGTTCTGAAAATAGCACGACGCGAGTGTTACGCCGACCATTTAGAGAAGTCGATACTCTCGACCAGTGATTCTAACCCACCACCCGTCATGACCTCGGTGTTATCCGTCGTGGCGGTAGATAGCATCGATGAGCGGTGAGAATTCTGTTCACTAGAAGCAGAGAAAAACGTGGCAACAGAGGATCGACGGAGGCTGCTGAAGCTATCTCGAACGGTGTTACCAGACCTAGCCGCCTCCAACTGTGCAGCAGTATTCATTGCAGGAGGGGGACCGTGACCTAGAGCAGTGCCTGGTGGAGAAGGCGTAGGCCCCTGAGGCGCAATCTTCGGGCCGTACTTTTCTCGGAGTCTCCTAATTTCCCTCAACCTATTACGCCACGGTGATATGTGCTCGCCGCCTTCCCGATGAGCCCAGACCAGTGAAAATACCGACGCGTTCAACGCTAGAAGCCGGATGAAGTCCGGCAAAGCTCTCAGGCTTACGATCTTGGTCTCGGAAGCTGATGAAATCTTGGGGAAGCCAGGCTTGCTCATCACGCGAACTTTGTAGAATGATTCCTGGACATCCTTGGGTGTCCTTTGTCTGGTAGCAACGAACGAAGCACGCGATTCCGGAGTGATGACGATGTTGACAAAGTTGAATTCTGATGGGAATGTATCAAATTTAAAGGGGAAACCGGAATCGTTAAAAATGATATTGACGAAGTCATTCCCAATATGACGCTTCTTCAAGGTACATCGAGGGTCGTGTTCTAGATTCGTTGGCATTTGCGTGGTGACATGAAAAACGATCTCTGTCACTCTATCTCTCCAACAAAATGTATATTGACCATCGGTATCATACTGCCGATCCAAGCCTTGAGTGTTGAACGTGGCGCCGTTGAGTTTAGTTAAAGTACCAAGGCCATTTAAGAATTCCAGATAGTCCCCACTTCCGGTAATGTTGGCAAGAATCTCAGACTCGGTCGTTTGGCTCTCTCCAATGTATATTACGCCTACCTTGTGGCCATCAACTGTCGAATTGTGGTCAAACATCCTGATAGCCCTGTTGACCACGTCGTCATCAGGTAATGGAATAGGGCGCGAAAGGTCGCTTCCTTGAGGCATGGAGGATAAGAGTTGCACCAAGAGGTGGTTCGGCAAAACGCTATTTGCAGAAAATGCATGGCCGTCCCTCGCGCTTTCACTTGTGGGACGCTGATGTGCTGCAGGTGGTCGGAAGAGCTCTCGGATCGTATAAGACGAAGTTCCAGATGGCTGTCGTTTCGTGATTTGAGCCCAACCAGTAGCAGTGGCTTGCTCGATCGTGACGATGCTATTTCCAATCAACCATCTCTTCTTAAGGATTTCCCCGAATCTGTCGGTGGTAAACAAAGGGTCCGCTGCAGATTCGTCAACATCAGCGTATGTAACCCTTTGCATGAAATCCATTGTTAATTGCGCTTGATCATCCGCGACTTGAGACCCATCGACATCTGTAAACAAATTCTTCGCAATCCAGCCAACATGATTTGTGCGATCTGGGAGCCTTAGTGCTAAATACCAGAATACGATAACGTGGTATGCTAACGTATACACATATTGAGGTAGATCATCTGATGCACTTGGGTTTGGTTGATTCTCGCCTGCCGCAGGACCTGATGAGTCGCTAATCGAACTAATTCTGTAAATTTGCTTTCTCCCTCGTACGTATTGTAAATATCGGAAACAAATTCCAAAGACAATACGATATTCGTCTTCCCGGAAATTGGCATATAAAGAAGGGAGCCTGCTTAGACAAGCTAAGAACTCCAGGATATGCATTGCGACATTAGGTTGGGTGATGATTTGCGCCATCTTTTGCAGAATTGTAACTAAAGCCTTGCCTGTTGACGATGGGAGCTCGTGACAGCATATCGTAAGTGCATGAATGCAACATTTGGCACTTCGTTCCCACGTTGCTATGCCATGCACGAACGCCCGAACGATTTCGTCCTCCTCTGCCTTCTGGAAGTATTGATGATAACTGAGAATCATGGTCAAAGTGTGGAATAGGCAGATAGCAACATCTGCTCGGCGTAGCCCATGAACACTTGGAGGCTCTTGGAAGTTGTTCATTTTGATTTGCTCGCAGATGGTTCGTCTTAATTCCCGGAGTTGCGGCACGGCATTCCGGAAAATAGCGTGGTTGCTCAGCTGTGAAGGTAAGTGGACGAGTATGAAGCTATAAACCTCCCAGTCACAACCCTGTCGTATCAGATTCAATATCGTTTGGAGCCATATACCAGTCTGAAGTACCGTGATTTGTGGCGAGTCTTCTGTCTCGGTAGTATCATTAGAAGCGCCACAATAAAGCACCATGCTTGCAGCTTGAGATGGAGTTTCCGGTAAGGCATCCACATCAGAGGCGACCCACAGCTGCTGATATGTACCTGCAGCCGACTTGCTGCCACTCGCTGACCTAAACGGATAGCCCCTATCTTGTATTTGTCCCTGCCCAAGGGATATGCCGCGAGACGAGCGGGCAGACCCAGCAGTCTCACTCCTTGCACTTCTTCCAGCATATGACGCTTCTTCGGCAATTTTGCGCGCTATTGATTCTTCGGTTCGATATAAAGAGGTCGCTAGATTTAATGTTTCGGTATGTGTGGTGACGAATATACGGTTAGCCCAATCGGCTCTCAACCGAATTAGTAGCTGCATTGCGGTAATACGAGCATCGGTCTCGTTTATGTTCGACTCGGCTATAGATACAAGAACACTGAATAGTCGTGTCGACTTCGCAGCATCGTAGTTTAGTACACGCAAAAATATCTGTACATAGCCCCTCGTGACTACACTAGACGGAGTTTGAATGGTAACCGACTTCGACTGTTGAGGAGTTGACGGCTGCTCTGGGGTAATTGAGAGCGCGGAAGCCGTGGGTGAATGTGATCGATCACTCGGTATGATACCTTGGAGTGTATCAACAATGTAGCAGAAAAGAGAGTAGTTCGCGATGCTAGCAACCGCGGCAGTGAACGATACTACCTCCTGCAATAATATGATATCCGTTTCGCCGGCTACATCTGCCAATAGACGCTTCATTAATTCCGGTATGAAGTCGGGCTCAAACTGATCATTGAGGAGCTCAATCATGTCATAAACCTCCGTGAAGGCTTGTAAAGCCCGCAGCCGAACGTCGCTTGACCGTTTTCTGTCCGCTAAGAACGCATCCAGTACCAGACTCAAGTTGGTCTCCCAGAAAGGGTCCGACGGGGAGCAACACCGAAACTTCTTGAAGTATTCAAGTACCAAAGTCGCTGCTGAATCAGGAAGAGCGCGATGGATCTTGGTGAAGAATATGATACAATCTTGTCTTTGGACGAGTGTATTGTGTTGTTCTGTCTGCGTAACCTCCGGCTTCTGGCTGTTAATGTCCGCTTGATCCAAAGGCACGCCCTCCTGTTTCTGTGTAACAACGCTAGGTTCATCCGACAGTATACCCTCGATTCGACGTATAAGTTTCATCAATTCCCGAGCTAACATGCTCTCGGCGGAATCAGCCTCTTCTGGGCCTAAGAGTGATTCAACAGAATGATTGGCTTTGGTAAGTGATGTGACAACAGCCCCAGCACACGTGATCACGACGTCGAAGACCGGCGTCCAGTCTTCGTCAGCCAGCATGTTATTAACATTGCCTTGGCTGTCGCAGAACAATGCATTGGTTAGTCGTAATATATCGAGGTGTATTTTCCAGGCGGATGTAGCTTTGACTACTGTAGATAGGCCATCGACCAAAAGGGCGTATGGAACTGTGGGATATCCCTTCTCTGAACTCTTCGAGACTAGCTTAGTGAGTACTGATAAAGCCCCCCTAACTTCTCGGACTACCTCCTTCTTCTTATCTGGGTTCGCTGGAAGGCTTGCCAAAACATCAAGTAGTAGCCTCACAGTAGTATGTCCATTATGCGACCGACAGAGGATGCTAATCGTATGCCACGCATCCTTCTGAAGGCTGTGAACGAGACAATGGATGGAGCAGAGAACGTGAACACAGCTCTTCAACTTGTCCCCGGGAATTGCTCCAAAGGTAACGATAGCATCCATAACGCTGATAGATGCTTGTAGATCCTCTTCAACACTAGTGTTCATGCAAATATCCAGCAACTTGTCGATTAGGATTTCGGCAGCATCATCGTCGGCGACATTGAAATTGAACTTGATCACGTCCGTAATAAAGCTGAAAAGATCCGCAAAATTCCTATCTTCCCCGGTAACCAATCCCTTCCCTTTTATTCGTGACCCCTGCTTCTTCAGGGCGCCTCGCGCAGCTCGTACCGCATCAAAAGCTTCCCCGAGCCATCTGGACAGAAGTGGAAACACATCGTAATCGAAACCAGAGAGATTTCTGGCATGGTTCGTCAAATCAACCAGGGCAGCAAGTTGTAAATGGAAGTCTTCCGGGTTGGCACCGACAGATATTGTCTGGAAATACTCGTTACGCTCTAAATCAGTCGAAGAAGCATGCTTGACACATTCCCGCAATAGTTCCCAGCCGGAATATCGAGTTGCCCTGGGGTTTGCAGGATCGACCAAATCTTTAGCTGCGTACCAGATATCCAAGACGGGGTTAAGCGGATAGTCCGCAACGGTACGGCGTAACGCATTAGCCGCATTAACCCTCTCGTTCATCGACCCGTTCTTCAACAATTCAAAGTCGTCGGCGTGTTGGGCTGGTAGGCCGCGGAGAATATTTGGTGTGGCATTAAGGCGTTCGGCAATCTGCGCGTTGATCGAAGTACCGGACGATTGTACGGGAGCCGGAGGGGATTTATTTAACTTCGCAGCACCAGCGAGACCTTTGAAGACACCGGCAAGGCCGCTAATGCTCTTGGAATCTTGGGTTGACGAGCCATCATCTCCAGGTGATGGTGACATATCTTGTATCTGCCTTTCTTCACTGGCCTTCCGGCCCAGAGAAACTATGCGACGAAACATATTAGTTGCCGAACCATGTTTACCAATGTTTAGAACATGTATTATTCTGAGGGTATCGACGGAGTAGAAAAGTAGTGTGAGGTTTCAGAGGCATGAAATGACATCAAAGAAGCGATAGCGGAAGATGACATACCACACATGTGGTAAGCAAGCAATCAAAAGAAAAAGAGGTGGACTTACAAGCAAATCGGGTCTTGCATAAGGGTGGGAATCAAAAAACAAAAAAAAAGGGTGATACAAAAGGCCAAGATAAAATTTCAAGCATCCATCAAGTGCAAAAAGCCGGCCGACATGAGACGCGTGACACTTCTCCCCCAGAATTGGTCCAAATAAGTTAATCGCCGTATTACAGGCTTAATTCCTCATACACCCTCTTCTCCCAGCCACTACTGTACAAGTATTGAGGACGATGACGAAGGTATTGTATTGGCGTCGTTGGTAGTGGTAGAAACTCGGGATTTCGGTGGGCTCGACTATGAGTTATTCTGAGCCGTGAAACGTGGTCGTACATTTGGTAGACGCAGGGACGGAAGCTTTGTTCTTTTTTTTCTTTCGGTGACAGATTTCAGGGGAGATGGGGAATATGCATTCAGTTGAACGAAACTACATAAGGAGAGATCTTGGTTGCAAGATTGGGGGACCTTGTGGACTTAGAGGGACCTTAGGACCTTGGGACTTTGGGACTTGGAGGATGGGGACATGAAATGATGGGATGTATGGGATGGATGTATGGATGTTAGCAAAAAGATTTCTCCACAATCACCTTTTTCGTTCACCTGCAGCTCCCGAGGTCCCGCGCCGTCTCTTTCTCCGTTTTGACCAATAGATAACCTTGTCCATTCCTAGCTGTACTCTCATTATGCCGAATCAAGGTGTGTTAATTATCTCACCTTCTAATTGAACGCCCCTTCATTGTGAGACAATAATGGATATAAGCTTATCAAAGAATAAAGGAAGCTTGTTTAAGCATATCGAGCCCCACTAGTGTATAACCATCGTTACCTAGGTACAGGTTATCAGAGCGCCTTAAGCTGAAGCTTCCAGGTTCACGGCACGGACCATGTCCAGGTGGTACCCAGCAAGGTACCCGAGCTAGTACGGATCCGTAGGCAGCTACTGCCTACATAGGTACCTACCTGGATACATGTAGGTAGCCTGTATTTTCCAAGAATCCAAGGTTTCTTACGTGTTCCTCTATGTACTGCCGTTGCCCAGCTGCCCTACTGGACAGGCAACAACAGTAGGTACCTAAGGTACGTACAATGTCAATAAAATAAAATAAAAAAATTGGATCTTCAACTCTGAGATACACAACATACAACGGCGCAACCTAAACTTTCAAAAACATCTACCTACAAGTTACAACTTTTCTTATCAACCCATTTTAAATTCTAAGGATCTTATTTCGCAACCAAGGCCAACAGCCATCATGGCTACAGATTTGAGCCAGATCGCCCAGCTGTTGGATGCGACTCTCGATCCTATTAAACATAAGAAAGGTACGTGAGAGCTCTTCTGCTGCCCCACCTTCTAGTGGTGGTGTTGGTGGTGATATTTTGTCGCCATTCACACACCCCCTCACCACCTTAACCCGTACGAATATCACTGCTTACTTTCAATAATAGCCGAGGCTGCGCTCAAGCTTGAAGAGAAGAAGCCTCAGTTTTCTCTTCAGCTACTCAAGATTGTCGCAACGGAAAATCTCGAGCCCAAGATCCGCCTCTCTGGAGCACTCTGCTTCAAAAACTTCATCCGACACAACTATGTGGTATGCTATTACCCTTGACATAATATTATGCCATCACAGGATTGTTATTTCTAATAATCGTATCATACAGGACGAAGATCGAAACTACAAGCTTCCCATCGACGAGGTCAATACGATAAAACAGGAGCTTATTGGGCTTATGATCGCATGCCCCTCCACGATCCAAACACAGCTAGGAGAGGCCATCAGCATAATCGCTGACTCCGACTTCTGGGATCGATGGGATACCCTTGTCGCTGATCTTGTATCTCGTTTCACGCCCGATAACTACAAGACCAATAATGGAGTGCTAGAAGTTGCCCATTCCATCTTCGTCAGATGGCGGCCCTTGTATCGCTCCGACAACCTGTACACCGAGATCAATCACGTACTCGGTACCTTTGCGGTGCCATTCCTTAATCTTTTGAGTGTAGGTTAACTTTCTGATAAATTCCTCCTGTGCCCCTTGAGCTAATACCGGTGCAGGCCACGGATCAGCAGATCGCCACTCATGCTAACGACAAGACGGCTGTGAAGGGCTACTTCGATACACTAAGTCTACTAATCAAAGTATTCTACGATCTGTCTTGTCAGGATATGCCACCCCAATTCGAATCCAACTTGGAACACATCTCGACTCTGCTTCATAAGTACCTGACCTACGAGAATCCGCTACTCGCGACGGACGATGATTCGGAAGCTGGCGTGGTCGAGATAGTCAAGGCCGACATATGCGAGGTTTTGCAGCTCTATGTCACCAAGTTTGATGATGATTTTGGCAGGTACACGCAGGTTTTTGTCAGCAGTGCATGGAACTTGCTATCCGCGATCGGACCTGAGACCAAGTATGATAACCTGGTCAGCAAAGCACTGCACTTCCTGACAGCGATTGCCGCCTCTCCGACGCACTCGGCCACGTTCAACAACGAGAACGTTCTGAACCAGGTTGTAGAGAAGGTGGTGCTACCTAACGTCGCACTGAGAGAAACCGATATCGAATTATTCGAAGATGAGCCCATTGAGTTTATTCGGCGTGACCTTGAAGGTTCGGACACAGATTCTCGACGAAGAGCAGCCACCGACTTCTTAAGACAACTCCAGGGCAACTTCGAACAGTTAGTTACTAATGTTGCAGGAAGATATATCAAGCATTACCTGGAGCAAGGTAACACTAATTGGAAGGATAAGGACACTGCCATCTCTCTATTCCTTTCTATTGCCGCCAAAGGTGCTGTCACCGCGGCTCATGGTGTCAGAACCGTCAATCCTCTAGTCAATGTGGTCGAATTCTTCCAATTGCACATTGCGAATGACCTGGTTTCAGATACAGGTGTTGAACCAATCTCCAAAGTCGACGCCATCAAATACTTGTATACCTTCCGAAGTCAACTGTCTAAAGAACAATGGCAGGCCGCGTTCCAGCCTCTAATTCAAAACATGGGCTCGTCAAACTACGTTGTTTATACGTACGCTGCCATTTGCGTCGAGAGACTATTGGCCTTAACCGATGAGTCCGGTGTCCGCTTTTTCGATAGAGCCGACATTGAGCCTTTCGCGAAAGATCTCCTCGACCACCTCTTCAAGCTTGTGGAAAAGGAGAACTCGCCGGCAAAGATGCAAGAGAACGAGTTTCTCATGCGCTGCATCATGCGAGTGCTCATTGTTATGAACACTGGCATCCTCAATTTTACCGACATGGTTCTTGACCATTTGGTAGGGATCACAAATATCATCAAAACCAACCCGAGCAACCCCCGATTCTATTACTATCATTTTGAAGCTCTAGGTGCCGTTGTAAGGTATGTATTGTTACCTCAAATCACTTGGTATTATGGATCCGACTAAACCGCAATAGTTTCGGTTCATCTGCTGGAACAGCGAAGTTTGAAGCTCGTTTGTGGGAATCTTTCAATCAGATAATCACAGAGGATGTAAACGGTATGTATAACAATCCTTCACATCATAAGACCCCCAATATTGACTGCTTTATTTCCAGAGTTTATGCCATATGTGTTCCAGATCTTGGCGAGGCTACTAGAGCAGGATCCATCCGGAGCTCTCTCCAGTCAATTCCAAGCATTGGTTCCTCCCCTAATGCTGCCAACGCTTTGGGAGACGAGAGGAAACATTCCTGCGCTCACAAGACTACTGGCCGCTATCATACCTAAGGCATCCCGCTCTATAGTGGCAGAAAACCAAGTCCAGCCAATCCTTGGCATTTTCCAAACTCTTCTTCGCAGCAAGAAGACGGAGCAGAATGCGTTCGATCTACTCGAGTCGATCGTTTTGTCAATCAATAGGTACGTGGCGCCCAATGACCTGTTTGCTTCATCGCAGCTAATCTTGTTACTAGGACCGCTATCGAGCCCTATTTCAAGGAGATATTGGCACTTATCTTCACCAAACTACAAGGCACTGTGTCTGATTCGTTCAAATTACGATTTGTACGATTCTACCACTTAGTATCAGCCAGAGTAGAGGCTGGTCTGGGTGCAGACTTCTTCGTCAGCCAAGTGGACCTGGTTCAAAACAACCTCTTTGTTCAGATCTACTTAAGCATCGTTCTTCCAACTTCGGATTTACTCAACCGTCCAGTAGACCGCAAACTCGCCGTCATATCCTTTGCGAAGTCTATGGGAGACAGCGCGGCTTTTGCCCAGCGTTACCAAAAGGGATGGCGGTTTACTTGTGAGGCAATGCTGAAGTTGCTTCTTAACCCACCTAAGGTTTCGAGTGGTGTTGGTGATGATGTGGTCAACGAGGCAGATGTGGATGACATTGGGTTCGGTCTAGGTTTCACTGCCCTCAACACATGCAAGAAGGCTGCTCGTGATGTCTACCCTGAGATTCAGGACATAACCATTTGGGTGCGCCAGTATCTGACTGACGCCAACGCTCGACACAACGGGGCGATCGCAAAGTACATCATGGAGAGACTCACGGACGAAGGAAAGGCGGCTATGGCGATCTACGTAAACTAGATCTGGGAAACGGGGTGGGGGTTGGTAGATCAAAAGTTCATGACATAATCGATTGATGAATGGCCAGGTAAGAAATGAGCGTCTTCAGGGCCTTTTGGGCGGGACCAGGATGAGCTGCTTTCGATTTCGTTCATCGTCTACCTTATGTTGCAAGGCACACCATTGAGTGTCGTCGAAGAGACTTACCAGTTTGAGGTAGCCAAAACCTGAATGTACCTAGCTTCGGGGGAATGACATGTTCGCCCCAAGCATCTAACTAGGTAAATAATGTAGAAGCATTGAGAAAGAAACATTGTGCAGTTTCGAGTTGAGTGTCATCAATCTTAGGTCATACATATTTACCATTCGTGATCCAGGGTTTAATTATCATTAGTAAAGTCATATCCATTGCCTGTGACTTATAAGCAGCTAGGTTAAGGGAAGGTCTGGTTATTTTTCTGTCACATAGGTAGCTCCTTTTAATCGTGTAAAGAGGCTTCCATGAGGCTGTCGTGGTCAAACATCATTATCCCTACGAGTCAACGCCCATTTCCTATCTACTTAGATGTGGATTTATATGCAGGTAGCTTACTGACGATTATCATGATCACAGTTGAACCCTCACTACGTCTGAATAAGCCACAATGTCCCCTATAACCAATAGCATGACGTGTCATTCAGCCCTACAATTACTCGTCGATATCCGAACAAGCTTGTGTAACTAGAGTCTAGACTTTTCCGGTGTCTACCTAGATACATACGCAATGCTGTGACGATTTCCGTGACGATATACGACGGGTCAACGTCAAACTTGCCAGCAAATTATTGCTCCAGAGCTACTTCATGCTGCCGGGATGCAAGACGTGGTGGCTGCGGAGAACGTAATCGGGTACCTGAGTTAGCAAGACGAAGCTCGATCCGATCAAGTCTCGAGCGATGTTAGTTAGGGCTGTCAATGCATTATGTATGTTCATTTGTAAGCCGTCAGCGCTAGTTAACAATGCAACAAGCGTATGCGAGATATTCTGATCTGATACCAACATAAGTAATCAAGAGCCATTCGAAGATAGAGGCCCGAAGTGGAAAACTGGATCTTAAAATAATTACCGCGTTCGTCTTCGGGGAAGGTGGTCGCCATCGGCATTCCATGCCTTCCCCGCGCTGCCCACGTTCCGTATGCCTACCAGGTATTCCTCGGTCCCGGTCAGTTGCTTAATCCAGCGTAATCCGGACTATCCATCCAATCAGAACCTTGTTGGTTATTTTCGAGAAAGATCGACCTGGTGGAGAAGTTACAGTTCTGTCATGCACAATAAAAATCTCCGACGGTCCGCCTCGCCCCCATGCTGAGTCCTACAAAGACTGGCGGGTTTTGAAACGAATGGTTAGAGAGAAGAAAAGTCGTCGCAATCGGTGACAATACCTTTATAAATTCGAATTCTCGGCTCCAGCAACGGAATCGATAGCTCCGATGAAGCGAGCATGACATATACATGACTTCGGACCTGGAGCCTATGGCAGGAATGTGACGTCTTACATCGGTCTCTACATAAATAGGCACCATGCCGCCATGGAGACACTGCATAGAGCATCGAGATCTAGAAGAATCTGATAAAAGAGCGCTGCATTGTTGATATTTGACATCAGCTCCTGTCCACACTATATTTGCACCTAGAAAAGTATCGACTCGACTTCAAGACGCAAGAAAATGACTTCTAAATCGGTCGCTCTCATCACTATGAGCACCCGTGGTGCTCGGGTAGGACCGACTGTTGCGACCTTCGTCAAGAATATCATCGAGCAGCCCCTAAGCGCAGCCGGAATATCCCTCGCAAGCGTCGACCTTGTCAAGTTCAACCTCCCCGTCTACAACGAATCAGTAGCCCCAGCTAGTACGTACTTGAACTTCAACACACCTGCTCCCCTCCCCCTGTTTCATCATCTCTCAAAAGTGAATATCGAGACAATTCTCCAGATTTGAAACCCTAACATCCCGCCAGTGGTCCCCGACAAAGCGCAGTTCCAGTACGAGCACTCGCGAGCATGGAGCGCGGAGATCGCCAAGCACGACGGCTACGTGCTCGTGATCCCGGAGTACAACTACGGGGTGGCGGGGGGCACGAAGAACGCGATCGACTACCTGATGAACGAGTGGAAGGGCAAGCCCGCGGCCATCGTCAGCTACGGCGTGCAGGGCGGCGCCAACGCCTCGGAGCAGGTCAACAGCGCGCTCTCGGGCATGGGCCTCCGCGTCGCCGAGACCCGGCCCAACCTGCCCTTCGACAAGCCGGACGTGTTCGGCGCCGTGGGCGGCGGCAGGCTCGGCGAGAGCACGCTGAAGACCTGGGCCGCGGAGAGGGCGGACGCGGTGCTGAAGGCGGCCGAGGATCTCAAGGGCTTGCTGCTGCAGCCGAATATCGATGTCAATGCTCCCAACCCTAAGTAGACCTCTGCTACTAGCTGAGGGATACGGAATGGTTTGGGAGTAGACGATACTATCTGGGAGTTTGGTATTCGCAAGGAGTCCTGGTTTGAACATGTTTCTGCGGCAATACTTAGATAGGCATTTACAGCTCGTTTCGAAATACACTGTTAGAAGGTTTTGTCTATCCTTGAGGGGAGACTTCGAAACTGGGTCGTTAGTGAAGGATCAAAATATTTCACCTAGTCAATCGCGGATCATTAACACAAGCCAAGTTATCATATAACACGTAAAACCATAAATGCATTCCATAAGTACATCTACTGAAAAGTCTAGGTCGATATCGAACGTATTCCCTTCATTCATCGTCGTCCCCGTAATCTACCCCCGAGCTTCACATCTGTTGCGTATAAACATGCCCTTATAAGTAAGAGTCTATCCTCTTACATAACAGAGCACAAGCTGGTTTCGTTGGGCCTGGTGAAAGCGAGGCCAACATCATCGCTTTTTCGGATCTGCTGAGTCTTTCCCTTCATATTTGTGGCTTTCATTGCTGATAAAGATATCAAGTGAAGTGTAGTGTAGTGTAGTGTTGTAGTAAGTTTGATTTGAGTGGTATAATTTGTGGGCAGTTGTTTATGGTAAGATTGACGAATGCTAGAAGCTTTATAGTGCTCCCCGTATGCGGCTGCTTAATTTGCCACAATGACTCCCTTTGATTTGAATCGGAGTTCTTTCTACCTACGGTTATGTCAAATTTACCAAAAAACCTTTTGTTAGGCTCTTCAAGAGACAAATTTAATGGCCTCGTCTCTTTGTCCTGTTTGGATAATGCATTGCACTTCAACAAAGATTAGATAAACCAGTTGCTCAATAGCATGATTAAGATCCTATGGAGGTATCTAGTTCACCATCTGCAAGCTTAGCCCTCCTTAGTTTGGTATTCATTGTCCCGTAAAGCCCAGCCTCCATATGCATGAGTTCATCACCTCGTAACGTCCGGTATCATACTCATGTTGCACTAGCCTATTTGAAGACCTTGCCGGCGGAGTGCTTGTACTCCTTGCCGTTGTGGACAATGGGCTTGTCCCATGTCCACATAGACTGGACAAAGGCCTTGTCTTCCTCCTTGGTAGGGTCGAGCTTAGTGAACTCGTAGCTCTCGTAGTCGGGAGCGACGTCAAAGACGGGAACGTAGTCGTCACCTCGGATGACAAACGCTCCCTCGATGACCGAGTCGTTGTTCTCGCCATACACGGAGGCACAGCCGAACAAGTACTTGCGAGAACCCTCAAGACGGGTGTTGAAACCACCGATGAGGTTGTTGGACATGAAGGTCAAGGTTAACTCATCGTTGTATTTGTACTTGCATCGCCAGATGGAGTAGTCTGTGAAGGGAACGTTCTCAAAGAACCACTTGATAGAGACATCCTCATCGTGGTTCGAGTAGTAGCGCTTCCAGTCGTCAAGCGCGAATTCCGATCGAGGTAGCAGATCGATAGGATGCTTGGGCTTAGGAGCAGGTGCTTCCTCCTCCTGCGCAGCGGGCTTGGGGGCAGCAGCCTTGGGGGCGGGCTTGGGCTGCTCGGCCTTCTTCGGGGGAACGTTGGTCAACTTGGCAGTGTCGAGAAGCTCAAAAGGCTTGGCTACATCGCTGTAGATGGGCTGGTTGTAGACGGTCTCGTACCATCGACTGACGTTGGGGTGCTCAGAACGCCACTTCTTGTCGAAGAAGAACTGGAAGCCGCGAGAGATAATGCCGGCGGCAAACAGATCAGCGAGGGTAATACGTTGGCCGACGAGGTAGGTGTTGTGAAGAAGGTGTTCCTCAACGACTGAGATAACCTTGGCGGCACCCTTGGCGGCCTCGTCGACGGCCTTCTTGTTGTACTGGTCCCAGCCGAGGAGAGGACGGTACCAAGCACCAAGCTTGGGAAGAACTTCAGTGTTGAAGTATGACACCCATTTCAGGATAGAGGCATAGCTAGAATATGTTAGTGCATAGTTCTTTTATACGAATTACTAGACAGTAGCCTACTCTTGCTTGGTCTTGCCAAGTAGGGTCGTCTTCTCGTTTTGGGAGGTGACTAATGGCAGCATGTTAGCGGGTGCTCATACCATTTTCACCGCGTAATGTATGGTAAGATAGGCGATATAATCAGAAAGTAGAACCATGATCAACAGAAATTTGAAAATTTCAGATAGGGATAACTGTTAGAATAATGTCTCGGTCATCATATAGACGCCATCGGTAGATGTATTGGTGGCAGAATTCGTGAATGCATCTAGAAAGCAGAAAAGACGTACTGTAAATGGCAATAGCCGTGCACTCGGTCAGGACGTATCCATCGCTTCCGACGAAGGCAGGAACCTTGCTGAGAGGGTTCACCTTGAGGAACTCGGGGGTCGGGTTGGTTGTGTCAACCTCAACGACTTCCAAGTCCAGCCCGTTGGCCTTCGCAACCGCGAGGATGGCGGTGGTGCGGGGGTTGAGCTGCGCGACAAAATCTTGTCAGCTTTTTAAGATAATAGCAAATCATGATTGTTATAATTAATAATAATAATTAACTTACCTCCTTGGTGTAGATCTTTCCGAACGGCGCCATGGTTGCTCTGAAATCTGGTGCTGGTCGAGTTGAAAGAAGGAAGAAGAATGTTGAGAAGATTGATCTTGAGTCACGGAATTTTTTTTCTACCTTCGCAAAAGAGGAGGCGGGGCAATCGCGCTGGGGCTTAATTCAAATTTCAATCAGGCACTGACCCTCTGTACCCTGCCCCACCTCTAGTCTAGATTCTGGTACCTACATGTACATAGTAGAAACCTCAAGTCTTCCAAGGTTCCACCTTCTAGCGAGCTGGCGGGTTAACTCCGGCAATCGGAAGATCTAATGCACCGACCAATTGAATTGAAGCTTTGAAGCAGAAATTCCCAATGAACGCGGGACTTTGAAAAAGTGCTTCATGTTCATGCAATCAAACAAAACTTACAACAACTAGCACAATTACCTGGGTAGATTAATGGGCACAAGGCCATGAAGAAGATACGTTAGACAAAATGTCCTCTCTAAGATATGGCTTTCGCTGTCTTAGAGATCTCCGGCCGATTGTGCCCCGACAACCGTCATCTTCAATACCCATAAGAATAACCGCGAGCTCGAGAGCGCACCGGACGTACGCCACGACCACGGATGGCCAAGATGGACTCAGTGCATTTGAGCGACTTGAACAAGCTGTTGAGGACAGCGATGCCACAGCCGAGCTGCAGGTAGCCTACAGGCGTCCTATGCCGGTGTCCCCATCCTACTTCTCGCGACATACAGAATTCAACGACAGCTTCGTCCTGGTTCAGGAACTTGCGCGGAAGTATGGGAGACTTCCTACTATTGCCCCAGGCCAAGCACAGCGAGTAGCATGGAAAACAAAGGAGCAGTACCGATTGGCAATTGGTGAAGCTGTGAAGGCAAGAGACTTCGCAACCTGTATTGGGTTGGTTAAGAGATTAAATCAAATCCACCCTGATATAATGCCAGAGGAGGTCCAGGAAGGTATTCGACCATTCAAACGAGACATCAATGTCTACCTCAACACCCCGAGGCCCATTCCGATCGATAAGTTTGGTCGATCGCACGGTGTGGGAAGGCGGAAATCTTCAATTGCTCGGGCCTGGCTTGTGGAGGGAACAGGAGAGGTTCTCATCAATGGAAAGACCTTGAACGACTCATTTGGAAGAGTTCACGACCGAGTGAGTGCACTATGGGGATTAAAAACAATGGAACGAATGGACAAATACAATGTCTGGGCGCTCGTGGAGGGCGGCGGAACCACCGGGCAAGCTGAGGCACTTGCAATGGCTATTGCCAAGGCCCTGGCCGTCCACGAACCTGCGTTGAAGACGCCCCTCAGGAAAGGTAAGTCAAACCATGAGTCCGAATTCTTGCGTAGTACCTTTCTAATATGGACCGTTAAGCCGGTTGCCTCACTCGCGATGCGAGGAAAGTCGAAAGAAAGAAGCCTGGTCACGTCAAGGCAAGGAAGATGCCGGCCTGGGTCAAGAGATAGAACGAGCGAGGTATCAGATCCTGCAATGATATCGATGATCCAGTGTCCTGTGCCATCTTCGGGAAGTTCAGCATCATCGGTCTTAATGACAAGGACCTTAACTACTTCGTGGTTCATTATACCGAACACGCAGCAAACCACGTGTACAAAGGTTATGTATCATTATGTACCCGCTTCATATTCTGAAATGCATATAAAATGCTAATAGTGATATCGTGGCTTGGAGCTACATGCAGTGTGCTTCGACATGGACTGAAGTTGATTTAGTCACCAGGTACCTAGCATAAATGAAATTTGCCAATTCAGACTCCCCTGGGTCTACCTAACTCACCAATCAGAGTAAGTAGATACAGAGAGGCGGACTCGGCACGGATCGATCAACCGGGAATCTGGATTGCGTTGTATCAGTGTATGACAAGCTGCCGTAGGACTGCACGACGCGGAGTAACTTAGCCTGATGTTGTGTCTCCGCGCCCCACTATCCCCTGTGAGGGCAGTAAATCAGGCCGATAGCCCCTGAATAAGTAAAAGCGCCCTAAAACCGACCATCACTCTTTCTTACACCGAATAAGAGCCATTTTAGTTGGATTTTAAGCCTTGCACTCGACGTACCAATAGGTGTAGTCATGCTGTTTAGCGGAGGCAAATCTTTGGCCCAGAATCTCCAGGAAGTTGCAGGTGCTATCCATGATGATGTCGAGGCCTTGCTTCATGAAGTCATCAGCTAGTGAGCATTACAGTTGGTAGGCATATTTTGCCGTGTGCCCGAAAGGGAGGTTGGATTCCAGAAAAGATGATCCGAGGACGTTGTGGTCGATGACTATCCCGCCGATGGAGCGTCGGCGTAGTCTTGCCATCGTGCTCTTCTAAGAACCTGGCGCCCTGGATATCTGGATGAATAGCTTTTGGGGGTTCTGCGGTATGCATATATTGTTGGTGACGGATGGGCTTGGTGTGAGTGGGGGCGGGCGTCAACATATGTATGGGCATGTGCAGGCAGCCGTGATTACGCAAGGTATTTTGGAGAGAGGTATCCAAGAGTAAAAGACTCAATATTACTTCTACCTACTCGCTCAATTCCCGTACCTACCTAATTAAACTAACTCAGAAAACATTTTCAATCAGTGCCTGATTTCCGGCTTTCCTACATGGTGGACGAGTCCGTACTCGACAAACCCTTCCTCGCTCGACGGCTTAGCCACTATGCCCGAGCGCCGGCGTAAGCTAGACTGTTGAGACGAGCATCACCACGAACACCCTCCAGTAGCTTGCGATAGTCCTTGTCGGGGCCACAATGATAGAAGGCCATCTTGCCCCCACCGTCGGTCAGTTCGGCCTCTTTCTTGAAGATTTTCTTTGCTATAGTGCGGAACAAAGAGCCTGGTCATCATGCACATATTCTTACCCGTCTCGTACCTTACGATGTTTCGGAACCTCTTCGCGATGAGCCGGCTATTGCTAATCTCGGTCTCATCGATCTATACTCCCGTGTTGGCTAAAGCTCTCCATGGCGAGAGGACATAGTTCATCTCCTGCCATGATCAGAGGCCGGCTTAGTAGGAATATTGAGTTACTCTTAGCGACCCAACGACCGGGTTTAGGGAAGGGCAGCTGGCTCGTCTGCAATATTGCCAATTTTAGGGGCGAGATGCCAAAGGTGCCGAGAGAGAAGCTTGTCGTTGTTTGTTGCAGTGAACTACGAACGAGACGACAATCCTCGGGCTTTCAATGATGTCCCGAGGTACCCTGTTGTCCATGAAGACCACGGTCGTTCTGCGCTCTGCTGCCGCCAGCATATTAGTCAGTCCTCTCACACTGTTTGATGGGTAGATCAGCACACATTAAGTTTGTTTGACGAACTCGATTGGATCAGTCGAGGTATACTCGAATCTCTTTAGGAAAGTAGGTTCTGACCATCTGCCGGAGCTGCTTTTGGAAGGTGGAAGGTGACTCGTCTTTGTCAGATATTTCTAGCACATCATGAAGCTAATTCTTTTATATGTGGGACTTGAACAGAGTTTGCTGGATCATCACCGTCCCAAAGTCTGGGCTCTCAAGCATGGATTGAACATCGTATGGAGATTCCGTATTATCGGTAGAAAAACGAGCGGTCCCATTGAAGACCACTGTAACGTTTAACTTCTCAAGTCTCATAACTAGCATGTCCTGTCTCAGGGCACAGGCACAATACGTAACGAAGGATGCCGCCTCGTCAAGCTTCACCCTCAGTTCAAAAGATCGTGAGCTTGTGGGAATCACCGTCGCGGGCGTGTTCGTAAAGCCTCCTCCTGATCTCCGAGAAACCTGTAAGACAGAAGAGCACCTTAGAGACGTCGTAGCAATAGTCACCGCACTCGAGTACCCTGCCCTCGCCGCCGTCGCCAAGAAGCGGAACGCCGCGAGGGTCAATGATCGCCACGTGCTCCCTTTCGTTGGGGTAGCTGATTGAATGGATCGGTCTGAAGGGAGGACATTGGATGTAGGGCCGGGTAGTCTTAGTAGGCAAATGTCTGATGCTCTCTGATCTACGTAGTATGTGTTTATCCGGACACGAGAGGCCGAGGCTGCAGCCAAGCAGAAGCCTGAGTACTCGCTAGTCTCGAGAGAAGGCAAGTCTAGATCATCACCCAGCCTTCCCTCAACTGCTGCGGTGCGGCCTCTTGCTAAACGACAAGAACTCGTTCTTGGGAAGCTGGCTTCGGAATAACCAAACTGCATCGCATAGTCCAGATCCAATAGACAGATAAGTTTCGGTTCGGTTCGGTTCCCTCGCGGATCAGTGCATGACGCCTCGAACAGGGATCGAAATATGACATCCATGGATGCCGCGTACACAACATAATGCAAAGTCTAGATTGGGCATATTGGGTTAATAGTTCATGAAACTCGGGCTGGCCTAGCCCACGAGATTCACAGCTGTAATTGAGGCGTCCAATCGTAAATTAATGAACCTGGAACTATAACGAGGCTCAAAAATCCGCCTTGCCATCCATCTTGATTCTATCATTCGATTCTCACCATATCCTTGATATATATAGTTTATTATAGATGTTAAACATGAAACTATTCAAACTTAATGGGATCGATTCCTTCAAGCCAGCTTGTTAGTCGGTTATAAGCGCTACATAGAGTCATCATTGAGGCCATGCTCGAAATCCTACTTGTACCATATTTATTACAAGTGTATTTACGTCCCAAGCGCATGAAAATTTATACAACGACTATCTATCTCATTCATACTGAGTTGCCCTTCTTAACACTCTGTATTTAGCAACCTAGCTATTATGCGTATGGAGGGCGCAGTCACGATGTTCCGTTAAGGTACCCATTGTTATCCGAGACAGGGCAAGCCTCATTTAGATGCCAAGTAGTTCCCAATTATCACGATTACGAGTGTGTCTTGGTCCCGTTCCCTCAAGTATTTTTGTCTTCCCTTGAATGGGCAATTTGTGATGCTGGATTTTGCCCCCTTCAATATAGTCTAGTTTGAATGATTTGCTACTTATTTCACTCTTGTGTACGTAATACGCCGAAGTGCAGGCATACATGTAAGCTATGCATAGTGGGCAGGTGTATATCGTATTTTGCGCAAATCCTCACGCAATTTTTCGACCAAGATTCTATCTCGTAAAAACCCATGCGCCGTATGCCGATCAACGCATTACGTCCTAGTCAACATTATTTTCCGGTTAGGTACATGATAAACGGAGTAATAATTCATGAGAAGTTTCGTATTATTATGTACATCTAATTGTTTCCAAGGATATGTGATAATGGACATAGGACATGCCGAAACGGCCTCGGTCGGTCATTCAATCCAGCAACAAGCAGCTCACTCTGTAAGGAAGCGGCATGCCAATGTTGCGGCTGTCTAAGTGACTGCCGGTGATGGGTACATACTCGAGCTTAGCACGAATCGAAAGGGGGGTTGGACTTGACAGGCCGCTAAGTCCCGGCGCTTCCTAGCGGGTTGATGACCACCGGTTAGCCATATGCAGTCCGATCACTCACCTTGGAGTAGGAAGACGGCGCGTCTAACGCAAAATGTAAGAATTGCCGATTCGTGTTGATTGTAATAGCCAACACGGAGTTGAAGATATGGCCGGGACATAAGGATACCATAATGGGATACTACCTATTACATCACACATAGACATGCCCACGAGGTATGTACCATACATAGTATGTTGGAGGTGAAGAAAATGGCCCATTGGTTGTGGCCACAATTCAAGCTTTAGGGGGTTTACTTGCATTTTCTGGTACCTGCATTTGTACTACCTTAATCAACCTTATTTCGTGTGTTTAAGTTGAAGTGTTTAGGAGCTGAAGAAACCCAACCAATAGGTTTAGATGAAGAAATCTGACAAAAAGGAGGCCTTGGACTAAAAAATTAAAAGAATATCGCATCGTAAAGCTCCAATTAGGCAATCCCTGAAACCGGCGCCGTTTCATTTTTCAACCAGCCTAGCGGAAGCGGGGGAAGGGGGGGTTGCCTCTCGCTAAAATGCAGCACTGTCAACGGTCGAAGCCACAGCCATCCATGTCAGGGGTTGGGGGATACGTGTAGCATTGAACCTTGGAAGGCTCAACAGGCTTTTTTAGTTTTTTTAGGGGATAGATCTAATCCCTGTTTCCAACTTATCATTGGCTGGTGCTGGATCTCTCGGCGCACGCAGCCCTAGACCGGCTGGAATTCTAGAGGCTGAAAATCTTTTGACTTTAACACTCTTAAGACATGCAGCTAACAGAATTCCCCTATTCCCCTTGCCTATCCGTGAACCGATGATACGTAAGCGGAAAGACTCCCGTATTTTCCCCTCTCTACAGATGGCGATTCTTCGTACCTCCTGACGATCTCGTCCTAAGTTATGTACAATGATTCATAAGTCATTCTCAACTTTCAAAAATTCTTTTGATTTTGACACCAAAAAAACTCTGATGTCACCTAAAAAAGAATAAAGATCATTTTTAAGAAATGCGGGATCTAATCCCGATCGTAAGGTAAAGTTCTACGCCGCTGCAACTTAATTGTGACCTGGTTGGTTACCGGGGACGTCCGATTTGGGCAAGTTAAATTCGTCATCTAGTCCTCTGATTGGCTTGTCTTAAGACGTATAAGCTTATAGGGCCTCTCAATACCCCTGAGCTACGTAAATTCTGAAACTTGAACGGCCGAAGTCGTGAATTCCTCTCTCCACTCCTATGTCAATTCTCAGCTGCATTTGTACAGCTTAGGAAGTTATGGTTGTCCCTCTCTACACCTAGTTAATCTTTCTGGAACAGGTCGTCCAGTATCAATGCTAGCGCATGCACGGTTTCCTTCATAGGCTCACGGTCAGCCAATGCGCGGGGGCTAGGAGAGGAGCAAACCCCGTCGATCTGTGTCGTTTGAAGAATCCAAGCCTTTTCTCCATACAATGGGGGGCGAACAATAGCCTAACCAAACTGCAAGATAACAAGAAAAGAGAAGAGGTGAACAAAGCAAGAGGAAATCCAGTGCTGATAAGTTTTTCACAAGCTTTTTTCTATGTAATGTAACAGCCTATACCACTTTATTCAACCCACTTAGGTCACTTAGACAGATGTTTGGTCGCATGTTGAGCCAAGACGAAACAAGCCAAAAAGGAGGCTATCAAGTGATTCAGCCTATCGTCGATGCCGAATGCTTTTCCCCGTTTGCATTCCCTGTCATGCCTGTCGTTTAACCCTCCCCACTCCCTACCCCTGTGAGCCATCGTCAACATCATGCTTCGAAACCCACGAGAGCGATCAAGATGGCTGAGCTCTACTGGCTACGTTCCATCCGAACAACTGTGTGGGGTCTGCGATCTGCTCTCGACTCTGCGTTCCGAGTGGATCTCGTAACTGCGTAGTAAGTAATAAGTGCGTTCATGGACATGAACAAGCGTTCTACTTCATTCCTCCCACACCCAATCATTCACTCCTCTATTCCTGTTCCTGCAGCTCACGCCAGGCTAGTCACATTCTTTTCTCGCCATCATCGTGCATCTTTTGATAGCAGCCTTACCTTCTTTTTGCCATCCTTCAGAGATATAAGACACTCACTTCAAGCCCCCCCGATTCAGTCGTTTCGTTTCCACTCACCTCACGCCAGCGGCAGCAACACTCTCGACATCTTCACAGAAGTCTTTCTTTCCTTTACAACCACAGGCCAGGCCTCATTTTTTCAACCTTGTTTCTTCATTTTTCAATCGCCAGGAGCATCAACTTTCCTTTGAGTCTAGGCTCTCGAAGAAACATCTCGATCGATCTCACTCTCTCATTGACACTGATACTCGCCCTGTTCTCCCTCTCCAGAACAAAGCTATAGTCAGGTTGGTAATCCATTGTTTTTCGCCTCGGTCGAAAAGCTGCACAATAACCTTGTTGGGTCGGGTGATTGGATCTCGTCGAAGGGCTCTTGATTGGAACAATAAAGAGGCCCCTTCGAGATCTATCTACTTGTTTCACCTTTGTGCGGCCTCGAGCAAAGAACGAGGCACTATGGTATAAATGACTTTCGACTGACTTGAATTCATATCAGATAAGATATACAGACTTCTACAGTCTCGACTCGCATCGATCTTTCACTTCATTCCTGCATAAACTATCTCTAGAGATCTTATTCGGCTGGACCCATATAAACGTCTCAACGCACATTACTCAACATGCAGTTCACCAAGATTTCCTCCATGGCCGGCCTCGTTGCCCTGGTTAATGGCCACATGATCATGAAGAGCCCGGCTCCTTTTGACCCCAGCGCTCTCACCAACGCCCCGCTCGACGCAAGCGGTAGCGATTTCCCCTGCAAGTTCGGCGCTGGATATACTGCCACCGGCGGTACTACTAACAGCTACGCTCTCGGATCCAAGCAGACCCTCTCATTCGTCGGTCAGGCCACCCACGGCGGCGGCTCATGCCAAGTCAGTATCACTTACGATACCACTCCCACCAAGGACAGTGTCTGGAAAGTCATTCACTCTATCGAGGGTGGCTGCCCTGCCAAGGGTGTGAGCGGTAACATGGGCGACAGCGCTGATGCTGCTGACCCATTCACCTACCCTTACACCATCCCCAGCGACATTCCCGCTGGCAAAGCCACCATCGCGTGGACCTGGATGAACAAAGTTGGCAACCGGTAAGTAAAATCAAGATCAAGATCTTTCCTCCTTTTCAACCCCTAAACTCTTGCTAGAGAAATAAGTACTGACTCATGAAATTAGTGAATTCTACATGAACTGCGGTGCCCTGGAACTTACAGGCACAGGCGGTGACAAGTCCAACTTCGACAAGCTCCCGGATATGTTGGTTCTGAACATTGACGGAAAGCCTTCCACGCTCGAGTCGTATGACTACATCTACGAGAACCCCGGCGACTCCGTCGAGGACAACACCTCCGGCTCCCAAGTCGCTACTTGCGGCACCAACGGATGCACCCCTGGTGGTAGCGCCGGTTCTGGATCAGGCTCCGGATCGGGTGCCTCAAGCGCCTACGCAAGCGCCCCCGCCGCGACCTCTGCCGCCGCCCCGGCCTCGTCTGCTGCTGCCTCCGGTGGTGCTGCTGGTGGTGTCTTCATCACGCAGTCCCCCTCCTCCGCTGCTGCGGCTCCCACATCGACCGCCGCCGCCGACCCTACTTCTGCCGCCGCTGCTGACCCTACCTCCGCCGCCGCCGCTCCCACCGCCACTTCCAGCGCCGGTACCGGATCTTCCTCGGGATCCAGCCTGACGGGAGCATGCAGCCCCGAGGGCACATTCAACTGCCTGGGATCCACCTACCAGCAGTGCGCCTCCGGCCAATGGTCCGTGGTGATGCAGATGGCAGCCGGAACCACGTGCTCGGCCGGACAGAGCACCACCCTCAACATTGCCGCCGTTGGCAAGCGGCTAGCCCGCTTCTTCCGCGCTTAGACAGACGCGGCTCTCTGAGAGAGGACGACGACGTTGTTACGATGATTGCATTAAGAGAAAAAAAGGGAACCGGAGCAAGCAAGGGGGGGGGGATTCAGGGATATATCACGGGATTGCATACCACTTTCTTCTACCGACTTCCGTGATTGGGCGTTAGAGCTTTGTAACACTAGCCATTCTTTGTACATACATTTTCACACCAGATACCTCGGTCAATGAAGGCCACCACGACGACACAATGAAAATTCCAGTGCACCTGTACCTCTATGCCGTGTTTGTAGGGATTTAGCGAATGCCAATGCCGAGGTTCAATGTTTGCATGCAAATTCATCCTGTCTAATTCTAGACATCCGCATACTCGGGCAGGGGTCATTTAAAAATAAATACCTACATTTCGTAGGGCAGCACGGTCCATCATGTCGTCCTATGGATCGATCGAGGAATCCAAGAATCCGTGCCGCTAGTCTGGAGCGCGGAATCTCCTAGTCTATAATAACTCGTTACCGTATTAGTACGTGAATATGACTTGTCATACTAGCCTTCGCTAGTACCGTCGTTGACCAGTGAAGTGATCGCAATTGTGCCGTAAATACAATATAAACGGGGCCAAGTAGTATTGGGAATCTTAGGATTTTCAGCTCGCGACCCTATCGAAGTGGTTGAGGACCTCGTCCAATGGGCATAATTAGGCGTAGGACTGCTTACACGCTCGTCTATTTGGACATCCCATATAAAGGTAAAACAGTATTCTCATATGTGAGAAGTTTTAGGTAAGATCACCTTACCCCCTATCCTGAATATAATAGCTAAAAACAATGACGACCATCCGCAAAGTCGTGATCACCAAGTACGGCGACGACGTCGACGTCCTGCAGGTCGTCAGCGACGTCTGCCCGCCGCCGCCGTCGGGCCACGTCCAGATCGCGGTCGAGTACTCGGGGTTCTCGGGCGCGGACGTGAACATGCGCAAGGGCATCTACCCCTTCATGAAGAAGGCGCCCCTCACGCCGGGGTACTGCCTCGTGGGGAAAGTCGCGTCCGTGGGCGCGGGCGGCAAGAGCTTCGCGGTCGGCGACACGGTGGCCGTGCTGACCAAGTACGACTCGGAGGCGGAGCTCGTCAACCAGCCGGAGAAGTACTGCGTCAAGGTGCCGGACGGCGTGGACCACCAGCAGGCGACAGCGCTCATATGCGACTGGAACACGGCGTACGGCATGGTGACGCACGCGGCCAAGGTGTCGCAGGGGCAGCGGGTGTTCGTGCACGGGCTCAGCGGCGCGGTGGGGTACGCGCTCATGAAGCTGTGCCAGCTGCAGGGCGCGGAGGTGTACGGCACGGCGAGCGAGCGCAACCACGCGGAGATACGCGGCTACGGCGCGCACCCGTTCGTGTACACGGACAAGGACTGGATCAAGAGCATGCAGGACCTCGGCGGCGCGCACGCCGTCTTCGACCCGTTGGGTTTCGACAGCTTCGACGAGAGCTGGTCCGTCCTCACCGCGGACGGCATCCTCGTCGGCTTCGGCACCAACAAGAACTCCCTCGGCGGCGACGACGTCCAAGCCAAAAACCCCATCTTCTCCATTTCCAAGATGATAATACGCGGTCTTGGGCCCCTATGCGCTAAGCGGTCAACTTTCTACGGTTTATCGCGCGACTCGAACACGTACGTGGGGAACGTCGAGGCGCTCTTGGATATGTTGAAAACGGGGGTCATCGCCGTGCCTATCAAGAAGGTGTGGGATCTGGAGGACATCAAGGCGGCGCATCGTGAGTGGGGCAGCGCGAAGGGGGTCGGGTCACTGTTAATCAAGGTAGCTAAAGATTAAGGATGGTGGTCTGGATATATGCTGATGATAGGTCTAAACTAAGGCCTGTAATGGCCTTTCAGTTATAATTCACCATAGATATGTTAGGCATCTTGTTGTATTGAATTCATCGTCGTAGACCACTTCCGAGGCTCTGTATTTCCCGTGTCATGTTATTCTCCTATAACTTCTAGGGACGACTTATCTTTTGTGATATGATCAACATTCATCTTCCTTGACCGTTTCCCTACACCCCTTACAGACTGACCAAGGCGCGCCAAGTCGTTTTATATACAGATCAATCTGTTTTGCGAGGTTTTTCTTCAGGTTGTTTCACATGTTTACCTGAGGCGTATGATGTTCCTAGCTTTGTCACGGGTCTGAATGTAAAGGAATAAGTAGGAAGGACTGGAAGGAGTGTGATATCTATCTGTAGTCTCTCGTGCTAGTATGGTTTGTCATCATATCATGTTTCTGTGCCATCATCAAAGGATCCATGAGAGTGGCTGCCTGCCTGGTACAGTGGTGCCTATGGCTAAGATAGCTGTGATTGGTTGTCCGTCGTACTGGGTTTCCCTTGGTAGCGTCAGTAGCGTACCGGGCTAGCAGCCTACCTAGTACCTAGGTACCGTAGTGGATACGTTCCAAGCACTGTGGAGATGTATTGTTATCGATAAGCATGGTCAATCGTGAATGTGGATTTCAGCATTGGTTTATGCAGCTTATTAGTAACCTCTCTTTTGTCATCTACTTCTCATACCTACCCTAATTCTTATCACGAGAACCATTTTCGCAAGACACGACAACACAATATACAACCATGGATCATGACGGAAACACATCTAAGGCGCTCATTCGCAAAAGAAATGATATGGAGCTGATGCCGCCGCCACCTCCTCCCAAGCGGATCAAGAGGCCGAAGAAAGTCCTCGACGAAGACAGCTACACGGATGCGCTATCTCAAATCATCGCCCGAGATTTCTTTCCTGGACTTCTCGAGAGCGAGACACAGCAGGAGTATTTGGATGCAATGGAGTCCAAGGATAAAGCATGGATCTCGAGCGCAAGTCGACGTCTTCAACAAGTCATGACCCCCGGCCGCAGAAAAACAAGGAGGGGAACATCATTAGCACCAGGCGCGCAAACGCCTGGGGGTTTCGTGGGGGACACGCCAGCATCTGTATCGTCCGAATCTACGACCTCGATTCTGAAGGAGAAGGACGAGATCGATACGAACATGAGCTTGGGCGCCTTCCAATCAAAATATACGAGCGAGGACAACGAGAGCTTTTATAAACTCTTGGATAAGCAGAATTCGAAGAAAGCCGAGAAATACGCGTGGCTGTGGAGCGGGAATAAACTGCCTTCTAATATGCAGTTGAAGCAAAAACAAATCGAAGCAAAGCTAGCGGAGACACGAAGTTTGGTGGATGATGGATTCAAAAAAGACCGTTTGGCCATCATGGATCGAGAGGAAAAACCCGCCCAACCGGACACGTGGAAGTCATTACCAAACAACCAATTGATGTTTATCCCTGAGGGGATAGAGGATTCGATGGAGACCAGAGCTCAAAAGGCGGAAGCCGAGTCTCGAGCTGCACCAAAGGGTGTCAACTACGAGAACACCAGGTTACCAGGGCTGAAGGTCGCCGATGAAGAGCCTGTCCCGTCATCACCATCTTTGTCTGCCATTCGCGATGCTATTGCAGGAAAACCTAGAGCAAGTGAACTTGATTCGACCGCCGTAGGCAGCGAAACGCCGAGGGTCAACGGATATGCATTTGTGGATGATGAGGAGCCAGAATATGAGCAGCCGCCACCACCAAAGATTGATCTTGGTCCTGGAGACTCAACCCCAAATCCCTTCACCATCAAAGAACAAAGCAAGAGGGAGGCTCTCCACCATCGCATGGTCGACCGGATCTCTCAGTCTAAGCGAACATCATCCAAGCTTGGTCTCACCGGAAGAGTCGATACAACGCCCGTCCCCAAATTCCCGAGCAGTCCTCGCGTTACGGATGGGTTGACACCGGCAGCTCAGCGGCTTTGGAGCAAGATTGGAGGAAATGGTGGGAGTACACCACGAACACCCTTTGGTCAAAGCACACCAATGAGAGGGAGAAGCTCTAAGTTGAAGCAAAGCTTGAAATGAGATGAGAATGAATATGAAGTTATGATAGGAATATGATACCCCAAATAGAAAACATGCACAGGTATGCATAATAATATAGATTATAAAGGCCTACCGATGGTTAATCAGCTTTATTTACATACCATACCTAGTATGCCCCTTGTGACGTGTGATTTTACTTCACATCACACATCGTGTTTCTTTCGGAGTTCTAAATCGATATAGAGGTACGACATGTAAGTACCTAGGTATTGTCCCATCCCATATATTGATAATATTTGATTGGTTGATGAGGGTGCCAGAGGTCTGGAGCCTGGCGGGGCGTTAACATTTTAAGAATTTTAGGTGCAGCTAGTACCTAGGTACGTACTAGACCAGGGTAAATTTGAAGCTTCAATAGCTTCAAACCGCGACTTTTCGTACTTTCAGTCTTAAGCCTTGCACTTAATCAAATATTGAACCTTGCTCCTTATACCTCCATAATCTCGACAACCCTTCGCCGATATTATCAGATTTACCGAGGACCATCGAATCCACGCGATATGCCGAAACGACAAGCTTCTGAAGCTTTGGAGGATATCCAGGGTGTTGACACGCCTGTATCAAAAAGGTCGCGAGTCGACGACGGCCCAGAACCGAATGGGAATGGTATCTCTAGTTTAGATGAGAGACTCCGCGACACTAGCATTAGCGATGCTGATGACGACGAATTCGAAGACGAGCCTTCAAAAGCGCCGATACGACAATCTGCTCCTACGGAAGGTTACGATGACCTCTATCTGGACACGATCGATCGCAACGTGCTCGATTTCGACTTCGAAAAGTTATGCTCCATCAGCCTGTCCAATATAAATGTCTATGCATGTCTAGTATGTGGCAAGTACTTCCAAGGACGAGGCCCCAAATCGCATGCATATTTTCATTCTCTCGAGGTTGGACACCATGTGTTCATCAACATGGAGACGCAAAAAGTATACGTGCTACCAGAAGGCTACGAAGTGAAGAGCAAATCCCTGGACGATATAAAATACGTATCCGACCCGAGGTACACAAAGCAGGAGGTCATGGAACTCGACCGCAAAGCTCGAACTGCGTGGACACTTGATGGAAAGGAGTATACACCTGGTTTTGTGGGAATGAACAACATCAAAGAGAATGACTACCTGAACGTTGTAGTCCAAGCGCTATCTCATGTCTCACCTCTTCGAAATTACTTCTTGCTAGAAGACCTCTCCTCGCGCATCGAGCTCGTCAAGCGCTGCGGCATCTTATTCCGCAAGATCTGGAACCCTCGAGCCTTTAAGAACCATGTGTCGCCCCACGAGCTGTTACAAGAGATTTCGTTGAAATCAAATAAGAGATTCACTTTGACAACGCAATCCGACCCCGTCGAGTTTTTATCCTGGTTCCTCAACAATTTACACTTAGGACTAGGTGGAAGCAAAACCAAGCCGGGGAGCAGCATCATACAAAGGATATTCCAGGGGAAGCTGAAAGTCGAGTCGCAAGCCATCACAGCCAAGGCAGACGCTAATGATCGCTTGCGATTCGAGGAAGCAGCAGAGGTCAAAGCAAATGTCAATCGCTTCCTGCTGTTGACTCTCGACCTACCGCCAGCACCCCTATTCCAGGATGAGCTGGAGCGCAATATCATTCCTCAAGTGCCCCTGACCAGCATATTATCCAAGTACGATGGCGTCAAGGCGCAAGAGCACCTATCGCAGAGGAAACGATACCGATTAATGCACCCGTTACCGCCGTACCTTACGTTCCACATCAAGCGCTTCTCTACAAACAAGTTCGTATCGGAGCGTAATCCTACGATTGTCACCTTCGATGCGCGCGTCGGCCTGGACGTCTCACCGTACGTGGAACCGAGCCCGGGAGACCATCCTCCTGGGGAACCGATCTGGTATGATCTAGTTGCGAACGTCACACATGAGGCGGTCAGAGCTAAGGAAGACGTGGCGGATTCTGGAGAGGAACGGAAGACGTGGAAAGTTCAACTTAAGGATAAGGGAAGAGACGAATGGGTGGTATGCCAGGACCTCTTTGTGGAGCAGACTCAGAAGGAACTGTTGTATCTTGGGGAGTCATATTTGCAGATCTGGGAGAGGCGGCGAGATCCTAAAGGCAAGCGGAGAACGTGAAGAATCGGCTTCTATACAAGCTATGTAGGTTGTTGGGTGAAGTCGAGCCTACGAACAAGGATAATTGTAACCATCTTTTCATGGTTCAGCATCACTGTACTATGGAGTTACTAGTAGTGATCGACCCCTTGGCCAAATCAATGCGTCTCAGCCTCCTCGTGAGTAGATATATATCTGGCTAGCAACGAAGTCATTGAGGCTATCTATTGCTGTTATAGATGAGAGCTGGGAACCTCAAGATAAACTAGGTACAAGAAGCAACTTTACTAAAACTTACACATTCCAGTAAGCGAGTATATACCTATAACCTGCTTTTTGTAACTGTATGTGGTGACACTTAGACTATCGGGGTTGGTCCCACTTTTGACGTGTGCAGCGTCGATGTTTCACACGGTCTAGAGAACTATGCGCCAGGATATGCTATCTTGCATGTGCATGAGACGGTGAGACCGCTTCACTTCCACGATAACCGTGTTCCGAGACTCTGACTCTTTGAATTGCCAACTATTATATCCCATACAAATCCACTATACTATCAAATTCCATCATAAAATCAAATTAAATTAAAATCGCAAGTGATAGATACACTATGAATATCGGTATGTACATGTATCTGTTTTATTCAAGCCAATCCCGCACGGCGCTTACAAACTCCGCAGACTGGCTCCTCGACGGTGGATACCTGCCGCACGGCGTGATCCGGCTGGGGATCCGGCGGCAGCTGGCGCAGCGGCTGGCGGAGATCAAGACGTCGACGCTGACGGCCGAGTACGAGCGCAAGACCAAGTACGTCGAGCTGCTGCGGTCGCGGCCCATCGCCGTCGAGACCGCCGCCGCCAACGCCCAGCACTACGAGGTCGGCACCGGCGTCCTCGCCGGCATGCTCGGCCCCCGCATGAAGTACTCCAGCTGCCTGTACCCCAAGGGCGGCGAGTCCCTCGCCCAGGCCGAGGTCGCCATGCTGGACCTCTATATCCAGAGGGCCAAGCTCCGCGACGGGCTGAGCATTCTGGATTTAGGGTGAGCGAACGCATTTCTTCTCCCAAACACCACACTGATTTGTAATTATGGATTTTAACTCTGGGCGCAGGTGTGGCTGGGGCTCCGGGGCCTTGTACTTCGCGGAGAAGTTCCCCAAGGCCAAGATCACCGCGTTCTCGAACTCGCGGACGCAGAAGGAGTATATCGACTCCAAGGCCAAGGAGAAGGGCCTGTCGAACCTGACGGTCATCACGGGCAACGTGGTGGACTACGAGTTTAAGAAGCAGAGCTTTGATCGAGTGGTCTCGATAGAGGTATTGAACATTACTATTAAAGACCCCTGACGATGGGATACATTGACGCTAATTCATTCTCAAGCTGTTTGAGCATATGAAGAACTACGAGCAACTGATGTCCAAGATATCGCGGGCTTTGAAGCCTGGGGGCAAGTTGTTCGTGCATATCTTCGCTCATAGGTCTACCCCTTATGACTTCGAGTCGGGATGGATGACTGAGAATTTTTTCACTGGAGGCACCAGTACGTATCCGAGACTACATTTAACTTATCGAAGCTGCTTAGAGAACAAGTTCACTGATTCGTATTTTTGCACAGTGCCGTCGGCAGACCTGCTCCTATACTTCCAGAAAGACCTACAGATTAGGAAGCAATGGTGGGTCAATGGAACCAATTACTCAAAGACGTGTGAGGTGAGTACACCCCAAGTCACCTAGACTCAAAAAGGGCTTCCTGATAATTGAGTCTTTTTTTTTTTTTTTTTTTTTGACTGTCTACTGACGTTTCCCAAGCATTGGCTTTCCAATATGATAGCAAACTCGAAGGACATCCGGCCACATTTGGTAGAGACGTATGGCGAGCAGAATGCAAACATGTGGTACAACAGATGGCAGATCTTCTATATGGCTTGCTCGGAATTGTTCGCGTATGAGGGCGGGGATACCTGGGGAGTTGCCCAATATTTGTTTGAGAAGCCAAAATAATCGCACTAGAAACAACGTAGTACACGAATACACTGTATTGACTAATTATCCGATTCTTCTCTTCTATTGATCCGAGCCTGCCGATAATGGGCACCCGTCATATATATGCCTCTTGAGTCCCCTTACGTTGTGTATTTTGTCGACCGTTGTGTATCATGCTCGGTTCGACTTCGCCTCCGGCGCATTGGTGATCTAGTGATCCCATGGATGTTTCCAGCCTAGCAAGGCAGGGCCTAGATATCGGGTAAGTAATAACTCAATCATCACGACACGGATTCGGGATCAATCACCATCTTTCTTCGCGCGGTACATTAACTAGTTAAGAGGTTAGCTAGAGTGCTTCGTCTGGGAACAAGCAACGGGGCCTTACGAAGAACCACATGCTTGCGCCGAGGGCGATACCAGTTATTTTGTAGATGGAAGGAGTGGTAGGCCGGAAGCCTTTGCGAAGAATTTGATCATAAGTTAGAGTAGGGCCTTTGCCGCCGAGGTCAATATCAGGAACACCGCCGGGAGGAATAACGGGGGGAGCACCGGTGCCACCGCCGGAGGGACCAAGGGAGGGACCACCAGCGGCACCACCAGCGGGACCACCAGAGGGACCATTAGCCATCGTGGTAGGAATCTGACGGTCGTCGGTTGCGCTAGGAATATAGTATCTTTCTCGGTCCTAGGTGCCGTATTCACCGAGGTGGTCTATAATCGAAGAGTAGTGTTGATGTCAGTTTGGTGGTACGCTTCCAGGTTGTTGTCAATGGCTCAATTGAAACTCTGGAACCGGGAGCTTGGGGAGTATTGGGAACCGAAAATCAACCGGCAAGTTCGTGTATTACGTAAGTTATATCTCATGTCGTTTGATTTGTCCTCATCCTCCAACTCCATTTAAATTTCCGAGGTACGTACCTAACTTACCTTGGGTGTACATACAAGTAACTTTGAGGCTTGAGTGTGGCGCGCGCGAACAAACAAGCTTCGAATGATTCCCAAGGTGAAATCCGATCACGTCCCAAAAGTCAAAGCTACCTAGCTATTGTTTCTACACATTCTCTCTACATCTTTTTTTTTCCATACCAAACAATTGTCGCCTGGAACGAATTCCCACAATGCAACTAGTATTTATGTAGCTTATCGATTTTTATCGCAAGCTAGCACATCGCTGGTTTGTGATGTCGAGTTCGTCCATCTAGTCCTTCGGCGAGTCTCACTATCAATCATTACTTTCATCCTATATTACCATCGCTTTACCTTTCGAGGCCGACGACGACCTTTAAACCTCAACTCTGAAGATGTCGCTCAGCACTGGAGGTGGCGCCCCTTCACCGCGATCTTTCGCGATTCAGCATCAACGACCTAGAGATAGCTTTACAGGATGCTCTCGAATTTCCGATTACGAGCTCCTAGGTAAATTGGGCGAGGGTACTTTTGGGTGAGCCTCTTCTAAATTGCATCCACATCGTCGACGATGCTAACTCCACCTAGCGAAGTTCACAAGGCGAGGTCGCGTAAGGCTGGAACTCTAGTCGCTCTAAAGAAGATTATTATGCACAACGAGAAAGATGGATTTCCTATCACAGCACTTCGTGAGATCAAACTTCTCAAGTTGCTATCGCATAAGAACGTCTTGCGCCTGGAGGATATGGCCGTCGAACATCATAGCAAAACGAGTAGGTTTCTTTGTCCATACGCGATGGCTACCAAGCTGACATCATGAAGCCGACAAGCGAAAACGACCTATTATGTATATGGTCATGTTATACATGGATCACGACTTGTCCGGTCTCCTCGATAACCCATCCGTCCAATTTACCATACCGCAGATAAAATGCTACCTTCTCCAACTCCTGGAAGGCCTTCGTTACCTACATGATAGCAAGATTTTGCACCGCGATATGAAAGCGGCCAATCTACTTATCAGCAATAAAGGTATACTTCAGATCGCCGACTTCGGACTTGCGAGACATTACGACGGACCAGTTCCAGAGCGTGGAAAAGGAGGTGGCGAGGGACGGAGAGAATACACGAGCCTTGTTGTCACACGATGGTACCGACCTCCTGAGCTGCTGTTACACCTTAAGAAGTACACCACTGCTATTGACATGTGGGGTGTCGGGTAAGATCTATCAAACGCTTTTTAATCAAATAATCTGCTAATAATTTTCCTAGCTGTGTCTTCGGCGAAATGCTAGTTGGAAAGCCCATATTAGCTGGCGAGAGCGACCAACACCAACTCGAAATCATCTTCGACCTTGTTGGAACTCCAACAGAGCAGACCATGCCAGGGTGGAAGCAGCTACCTGGTGCCGAGGGCCTTAACCTGCGGCCAAAGCCTTCGACGTTGTCACAACGATTCCGGGAACATGGCTCAAGCGCCATTTCTCTGCTGAAAGAACTCCTGACGCTTGACTGGCGAGGCCGCATCAATGCGATTGATGCTCTAGACCACCCCTATTTCAAGACTACTCCTTACCCGGCCAGGTCGGAAGATATTCCGACTTTCGAAGACAGCCACGAACTAGACCGTAGGAAGTTCCATGATCGTAAAGCTGCTCTCCCGCCTGCCCCTAAGGGTGGCACGGTGGGCGTCGGCGCATTCGAAGGTCCCAATGCGAGTTTTGGTAGCGGCGACGGCTATGGTAACAGGATGGGCGGCAGGTACCCAAAGCATCATGGCGGTGGTTATCGAGGCGGCGACGAGGGGCGTAGGCCTGCCTGGGCTCGGGACCAACCTCATATGGACCACCGATTACCGCCACGCCCACCCCCGCCGGAGTATCCCGGTAATGGATGGGATAATCCCGCCGAACATCACGACTCGTACAGAGACAGGCCGCCCAGAAATCGTGGGGGCAATCGACCAGATGTTGACACTTACATCCCCAGCTATCGTGCTGGCGGACGAGACGATAGACCACCCCGAGAGGATAGACCTCCTAGGGAGGACAGACCGCCTAGAGAGGATCGCCCACCTAGAGAAGACCGACCACCCAGGGAGGACCGTCGAAGATGGGATGATCGAGATGACCGACGGCATGACTGGGATCGCCGCGACAGAGAGTACGACGACCGCAGCCGAGCGAGCCAAACCCGCAGCCGCAGCCGGTCTCCCGGGGTTAGAGATAGGGACCGAGATCGAGATGTGTATCGGCGATAGGATCACCGCATACCATTCCCTCGCCCCTCCCGGCCTCTACATTCCTCCTCCGCCTCATCGACTAGTGCCTCATTGAACAGTGCCTCCTTGATTAGTTCCCGGCATGGATTTCCGCGCTGAGGGCACGCAACTCCTAGGCCCCTCCGCCTCATACTTTTTTTCACGAACGGGTTTTGCGGGTAAAAGTACGCGACAGGGTTCGCGGCTTACGGTCTTGGGCGTTCTGGTTTCTTTTTTCCAGGACTTTGGCATGCGAGGGCGTGCGTTTGTATTCCGTTCATAGCATACGTTTTGATATGCTAATTGACTTTGATTCTGATGATTGCTGGCTTCTGATACGACGTGCATTAACTACATGGTAATAGCAATGATGGGACCTCTCTTTGGGGTTGTCTCACGTGATGTGGAAGTAGGTGATAGGGGAGTCGGAATATCTACCTTGGGAGTTGCACTCTGATAGAGAGATAACGAGCTGGTGGTAAGTTGAATATTCTGTCGATTTACGGTACGAGAAAAACGGCAATAGCAAGCACATATGTAAGCACCGTAAGTGCTGCGCCGCAGCTGAACAGAAGGCACAATGTAACCATTCGGGTCTAGACTGGGCCAATAGTAAGGGTCGCGGTATAGGCAGCGACTATATAACATCTCACGATCTCTAGCGCCTCCCATTTTCAGAAATATCCGCTGCTGCCAAGAGTCAATGTCTATACTCGTATCCGCATCTAAGTCCTATCCACAGCTGCATCCATAGCTACTGTATAGCAAGCAACATGCATCAACACGCAACCCTCCTCCTCCTCGCCGCATCCCTCACACCCGTGCAAGCGATCCCGAACCCGATAATATGCGAGGACACGCTAGACGGGTCGCCGGCGTTCGACGTGAACAAGGTGCCGTGCCTGCTGGGGTGCGGGTCGCAGGTGGCGGTGGCGACGGGGAGCCTGCTGCCGGGGTCGGTCAACCTGACGGAGATCCCGTACTGCGAGCTGGACTGCGTGCACGCGGACGCCTCGCCGGCGCAGAGCGCCGCGGCCCCGGACTGCTACGACCGGTGCCAGGTGATGAACCAGGGCACCCCGGAGAACGTCGGCTGGTGCATGTTCTGGTGCGTCGAGGGGTACACGGAGCTGGTCGAGACGACGGCGTGCGTGCCGTCTCTGGAGTACGGGGCTCTGACTACGACGACGATTGGGGGCGCAGTGGTTAGTTTCAGACGTATGTTGGTTCTGCTGCTGCTGTGTGCTGGTGGAGGTTGGCTAACGATGTGGTAGCGTTCACCGAGCCTACGGAGTGGCAAAGCTGGTATCTGACCCAGACTGTTCTGCCTAGGACTGGAGTCAATGACCAAGTTATCGCGCCGACTTCTGGTATCACGGTCACGATTCCGGCGTCGTCTGGCCCGACCACAGTAGCTGCGACCTGGACAGCCCCGTTCAGACCCAGTGCATTTACGCAGGAAACGCAGACATCAGCATCAAGTACTAATGAGGAGACGCAGACATCGGGATCGATTGCTGATGAGGAAACGCAGACGTCGGTATCTATTATTGACGAGGAATCTGCTATGAGTACGGCGACAAGGGGGGAGAGTGTTACGTCTCCTACTCCGACCGGCTCGGCGATGTGTCTCTCAGGAGGGAGCATGTTGCAATTGTTAAGCATTATGGTGGTCTTAGTAATGATGACACAAGTCTGAATACGTTAATAGCTACCCGGAGTAGTTATAATATGACTCCAAAGTAGATATCCTTAGGGACAATACGATAAGATGTGCGCTGAGAGTTGATATATGGTTCCAACGCTAGTTGACCATGTGTGACCAAGTAGAGGGGTTATACCAAAATCCTAGCCTTTGGACCGCTCGCTCACTTCACCGATTAGGAGAAATCGCTACTGCTCTCCTCGTGAATCGTCTGAGAGAGTAATCCCCTACGTCGTCTCTTGGGCTTCTCTGAGGACCTCTGCAGCTTCCACTGCCTCTCAAACATATCGTACGCGTCGTCCCTCGGCTCCTGCTTTGACTTTGTACGTCGTGAGGATAGCCTGCCAGAGCTCTCCGACCGGGTTCCGGACTCTGTCACGCCGAAATCCTCCTCCTCATCAAAAATCTGCTGATGACTCTGGTGATCTAAGTTCTGCTTCTGTGACGCATCAATGCCCAACGTGACAAAGATGAAGCTCGATGTTCCTCGCAACACGCAACCGGCGAGGATGCCTATAACAGCTGCGCAGGCGAGCTGCATTTTGTGTTAGTGTCGGTACGACAGAGTCGTACCCGGATGTTAAGCTATTGAACTATTCAGAATAGATATTCTTACGTATATGTAAATGTACTATATTGCAATTAGTAAACTGGGTCTATCTACCTATATAAGTTACAGGGGTTGGTGTAGGAAAAGCTATAAGAGAAGCTATAAGAGTGAATACCTTGAGCTTAGCAACCAAACCCACGACAGCTAGAACCGAGCTCGAGATGGAACGAAGCATGTACCATATAGGAGAGAAGAGAAACAAGATCAAAGTAAGAAGGTAGTAAAGAAGGTAGTAGATGGGATAATGCAGAGGAATGGTGACGATGTAGCACAGCTTCAGTAACAACTTGAGCGTGGGATACAGGAATGACGTGCCAAAGGCCTGCAAGGACGCCAGCCAATCCATTTTCACGAACTGTCCTCGTGGCCTGAAGACTTTGGAGATGGCGCGGGTAGTTTTCCTTTCTTTTGTTTCTAACTGGTGACTTAGAATTCGACCGGTGAACAACCTGAGTTGAAAACTGCTGGGTAGTTTCTTGGATCGGTATTGACAAATCGTCTTCCCTTGACCGAATATTATGACGAACAGAATAAGGTGTGACGAAGGTTACGGCCCCATTCTTGGCATCTGCTTCAGATGATCATGTATTTAGGTATTTAGGTACCACAGACGCCCAAGATCGTGATTCGTATCACTCTAGTCTCTTTGGCATGTACACTATGTACATGTAGGTAGTAGCGGCCGGTTACCTGGGAATGTGCCTTACATTTGTTAGCTTAGCTTACATATATTATGTACGGAGTAGTAGGTTGTTAGACCGCCGTTGCCCGACTTGCCCATCGATGTCTCTGGTGGAACACGAGCATGGGTGGGCACTGGGCAGAAGGTGAATTCGTTAGTCCGATCCGGTGGGGTAATCGATCCATTGGAACATTGAACTTTATTAATTACCTAGTATGGGAATGTACAGGAACATTTGGAGTTAATACTCCTCATTATGTAAGTGGAAGCCCACGTGCAGCAGAGCGGCTCGATCGGCTCCAGGAATGTTCTTTTTCGTTATTTGGTACATGATGCGTGCCAAATGTCTGTTTAGACTGGCAGCCCGTCGTGTTTCTCACCGCTGACCTCGACAAGAATATTGACTTGCATCGATGCATGTATGTAGGTGAAAAGAATTCCGACTGCATTAGATAAACGTGGCAGTTAAAGTCATGTTTTCTTTCTATGCTCATTCCCATTGTCTCAATGACGATATATATATGTCATCGGATTTTATATCGTATAATATAATAGGGTGTAGGTATGAATGAGTAAATGGTATTATATCGAATGCCAATGGTCGAAGGCTTACTATAATAAAGTACAAATACTTATTGGACCCTTGCGGTGATATTCGGCTATTACTTATGGTCAGTGCGTGGGCTTGACTGCTGACTGGGGGGTAAAGAAGGCGGGCAGGGACCAGGGGTGTCAACTGATTGGCTTCTTCGTTATCATAGAACGACAAAAAGACTTGACCTGAATCTCGTCTGTCCTTCCTCTGCCCAATCGTTCCCCATACTTTACCATACTTCCATACTTCCGTCTCGCTGTCTCATCGCCCCGACTACGCCAAAAACGGTCTCATGACCACACTTTGCTTGCGATGATCCACGTTCAGTATACCTCAGCTTGATTCACTTCCAGGTTGGATCCAAATCCCCTCGTACTCAAAGGTCACACCGCCTGGCCCTGAGCAACCCGCCCACGGTCCACGGTCTACCGTCCACGACTCACAACGTACTGCATCCCGCCCGTCAGCTTCCGACTTCCCCGCCATTGAACCCTTAACCCCCTTTGAGTCGTCTGAATACCTTAGATCATAGGTTAGAAACAAGCAGCGAAAATAATCCCTAAAGCCCAACGAGACAACCAAATAATAGTAGAGGGGGGAAATCCTTTTCTTCCCCCGTCCCCCACGCCAAACAATGGGTAATAACCCTTCGTCAACCTCGAAGCCGCCAACCCCCACCACAGCTTCGTTGCATGACTCCCCACGAGCTTCCAAGAAGGAACCCAAGAACCTGGTATCAATACACAACCAACATATCAGGTCACCAGCTTCTCCCGAGGCTTCGGCCGTCCAGGCAACCGGCACTTCTATTATTAACAAGAACTCCCAATCGAGACCACTCTCCATACTCAACTCGTCTTCGCCCTCCACTAGCTCCAGTAACTCCAAGGCTCCCGAGCCAAAGCAGAGACCTACCGATTTCAAAGATGAACACTCCAAGCCTGTAGCCGTCCCTTTCTCCTTTTCCCATTCGGAACAGGACTCTTCGTATGCCCACGATTCCCAGTACGAGGAGAGCCTCATATCGGGCCCCACCAGCAGTATCCAAGATATGTCTTATCATATTAACCGTCCGCCGAGGCTGCCGCTCCCAATCGAGGAAGAGGTCCACACTCCCGGCTCGCCAATCGTCGCACCGAGCGATGCTGATGTCAAGCCTGTTGATGAGATCGCGTCTCTAGACGACTCGAATAGCATACCGCGTCGTGCATCGGGGCTTAGCAATGCGACTGACGAAGATGACACAGAAGAGCTTCGGGTTGACAAGACGAGACCAACCATCCCGACTCGTATTGAGTGGTCGCGGGGTGGCCAGAAAGTTTACGTTACGGGAACGCCTTTTCAATGGAGTCGGAAGCAGCGGTTACTTCCATCGTGAGCTCCCCCCTTCTTGCGATTGCAGATCTAGCCTCATGGGCCTGGGTCTGACGATTACTCATTTGAGTATTATATGCTATGCCAAGCTGGCGAAGCAATGTAAAAATCATGGTCATTGACTGCTGACATTTCTCGGGCACAGTAAGGACAAGGAGGGTGTGTTGCAGACGGTAATACCCGTTTTCCCAGGCACACATCACATAAAGTTCCTGGTCGACGGGAACATGCAGACGTCGCCAGACCTGCCTACCACGGTGGATTTCGGAAACAATCTGGTCAACTACATTGAAGTAAGCGGCGAAGACGCTAGCTCGCGGAATGTGCCCCTGGATGTCGGGGTACCCAAGTCGAACGAAGCCGCCCTCTCTCTCCCATCTAGACAACCTTCGCACGACGATTCGGTCAGGGGTCCACAGCCAAAGGATATAGATCCGGTTGAGAGGTTCTCTTCCAAAATTCCTCAGTATCTAGAGGACTTTGATCAGACGGAAGAGACCGCTTCATATCGACTTTCTGCCTTGGCCCTGGAACGACTCCCGCCACCACCTAGCCTACCTGGTTTCTTGAGCAAACCGATCTTGAATAACACTACGCTGATCAAGGACGACAATAGCGTACTGAACATGCCTAACCACACTGTACTCAACCATCTAGCTACATGTAGTATTAAAAATAATGTTCTTGCTGTATCGGCTACCACTCGATACCAAAACAAGGTAGGCAGTCTAACAGTCATTCTTACGGGACTTTACACTAACAAAGACAAAGTACGTGACCACGATCATCTACAAGGCTACGAAGAATGAGTAGCATTCTGCCAAGCTTGTATATTAAAGGCATTCAACGTCTGGTACCTGCCACATTTCGCATTACGCCGGAGTTTACTTGAATGGGATAGAGCACTTCGGGTGCTTGCAACTAGGGTAAGGAAAAGGTCATAATTTCATGCTTCGAACAGAACTGCTGTGTTTTCGGAATACAGCACTGGTTAGTGCTATGTATCTTGCGCTATCTTGAGGGCAGGTCGATATGGTAACAAGGTTTTGTGCAGAGCACACTGCGCAATGTTATATGCGCAGTAGAGAATGGGTTGTTATGAGGGTAATACGAAGTCATGAAACCATAGAAGGATGTATGCGACGCAACCCCCTAGCCGCGCAAGCAGAGGATATAAGGTCCATCTAGGCGATGTTGAATAATGAATAAAAGAAACCACTATAATCACACCTGGATTCATAGTATATAAGTTCAATTGTTTATTTATCATTTATTTCTTTTTATTTTAATCTCTCCATTTGACGTAAACCTCGTCTGTTCTAAATCGCTGCGTGCATGTACTTTCCTCCAACGGCGTACGGAATCCTGTCTCGTACGCCAGTAGACCAGCGTGAGCGATCATGATGCCGTTGTCGATACAGAAGCGCTCATCAGTCGCATAAACGCTCCCGCCTCTCTCCTTGGCCATCTGTCCCATCATCTCCTGCAGGCGCTCGTTGCATCCTACACCACCTACGATGAGCACCTGATTACTGCCCACGTGCGCCATGGCGCGCTCGGTGATCTCCACGAGCATAGCGTATACAGTCTCCTGCAGACTGAAACACAGGTCCTCGGGCCCGAACCGGTCCTCCTCCTTGACCTCCTCGCCCCGCGCGAGCTTCTCCCGCTGCTCCTTCATCTGCGCGGCCAGCAAATCCGCGGCGGTGAGGATGCCGCTGAAGCTGCAGTCCATGCCCTTGACGGCGTAGGGCAGGTCGAGCAGGACGCGGCCGTCGGCCTTGCGGGCGAGGAGCTCGATGTTGTAGCCGGGGGCGGGGTCGTTGCTGATGTTTAGGGTGCGGGCGAAGCGGTCGAGGCAGTTGCCGACGGCGATGTCGAGGGTCTCGCCGAAGATGCGGTAGCGGCGCTCGGCGTAGGCGATGACCTGGGTGTTGCCGCCGGAGACGTAGAGGACGACGGGGTTGTCGGCGCCGGTGATCTCGCGGCCCATCTCGATGTGGCCGACGCAGTGGTTGACGCCGACGAGGGGGAGGCCCCCCCACATGAGCGCCAGCGCGCGCGCCGCCACGGCCACCGACTGCAGCGGCGCGCCCATGCCCGGGCCCCGCGTGTAGCACACGCACGACAGCTGCCGCGCCGGGTCCGTCACGCCGGCGGCGGCTAGGGCCTCCCGCGCCAGCCGCGCGAAGAAGGAGCGGTGGTGCCGCGCCGTGTCCTTCGGCAGGAACCCCGTCCCCGGCGGCGACACGAAGGTGTGCCGCAGGTTCGCCAGGATGGCCGACTTTCCTGTTGCGGGGTCGTGCGATATTATCCCGATCCCGAGCTTGTTGGCGCTGCCCTCGCAGCCGATGGCTAGGAGGGGGCCGCCGCCGTTTGGCTTTGCCATTTTTGTTTTTACTTTGATACTAAATACCTAGGTAAAGGTCGGGTTGCTAGGTGATGATGGGATCGATGGTGGGGCTGATATGAAGCTAGGATTTTAATGGATCTTTTGTTAATTAATCAAGCGCGGACTTTAGATGTGGCGAATATCTATAGAAGGATTGATTATAACTCCCCTACTTGTTTGAACATCCCAAAGAAGATGGGATCGCGACAGCTTCGTCTTATTTTCTTTTAATGCGAAAAGGACGTCTATATGGAAAATGTGAGTAGCCCCGGGAGGTATGAGGCTTTCTTCTTGTGGGGTCTAATATGTACGTACTATGTAAGAGCGGGAGTGTATCTGTATCTGCATGTGCGAAAAAGGAACCCCTCCAATGACGACTGATCTGTGACTCTGATGACCCTTATCGATACAATTTGGGAACCCAAATATGGTTAGCTCGCATCTACGTGGTGGATCCTCGGGCGCCTTAAGGTTTAGGTACCAGCTGGCCATCGAGTTGCGCTAGAGTGGGGCACCGCACTTATTCACCTCTTTCGACGGGTAGACGGGCAATAGCAGAGAGTAGAAAATCCCATATTGCCCATATTACCAAATCGCTTTTACTACCAACTTCCAACCTCTTGTCATCCTCCCACAAACTTAACTAACTACCGAAACTTAGTATTCTTTTTTTTCTCACCTCTCCTTCAATATAATATCTTCTATCATCCCTTTTTTTTCTTGTCTTTGGAACGATACAAGAAAATCCTCGTGAAAAAATACATACCTCGTCTAGGAATATATGTACATTGCTCGCCATTGTTGTCGGTATTCCGAGATTAGCACCACCTTCTGACTGTTGCTGACCTGACCCTCTCGCAGACGTACACTTGCAATAATATTTATCCCTCCTCCTCTCCCCCTTTCGTCGAAATTTTCGTTACCTTCCCGCGATTTTCCAGAATCACCATATTTTCTTGTTCTCCAAATCTTCCGAGCTACGCCGCAGATGGGCGGACTACACCAGCGTTTAGACAAATTTGCAGGATTCCATCAACTCGGCAGATCCAAGCCTATATTGCGCACTATTGACAAGGGAGAGCTGCTGGTATCTGCAATAGACATATATATACATACCTAGGTGTATATATGTATAGAGCTATCTGCTTCAGAGCTCGGGGTTCCAGTGCCTCTCCATGCTCCCAGTACGGGCTGAGCTTGAGTAGACCTACCTAACCGAGAGGTGTGGCCTCGATGCTATGGTGAATGCCTCAAAGTTGCGCGATTCGATATGACATATATCTTGCGACAGCTATTTCCATACTTCTACGAGACACCTCTCCTCATAACCCACCCCTATGTATCCTTGGTTCATAATGGAGCGCTTTGTACCCCGTCAGCTCATTTTGGATCGCAACACCTACCGTCATCTTATACTGTACTCGCACGGTGTGCTCGGCATATCTCCACCCTTCAGTAATCTTTTTCTTGACCTTCCCATCTGAGCCCTTTCGTATTTTATTGTTCGGATAAGCTGAAGTACAGCAATACTACTTACCTGTGCGACTTTGTGCAATTAAACGGCGGAAGAATCAAAAGCTAACAAGTTACGAGATAGCCAGCTATGTGACAATTGGCGCCCATATTGACACTTTCCAACATCTCCTTGGCATGGAGGGGAAAAGAGGAATTGTCCTATTTTGGACGTCGCCGACTACTTAAGTTGTGTCGAGAACCGATATTGCCCAAAGGACAATATCTGGCGAGGCCCCAGACTACTTGATCCCCTAGAAGCGCCACTACCCCTTGAGTAATTTTTCGACGAGGCACGACAGACCTTCGAATCGCAAGAAATCAGCCTACCATCATCGACTATTTCAACTTCACAGCTTTCATCAATACTTCCATAGAGGGCGAATGAACACGAGCGGCAAACAGTCACCGTTTTACACAGATCGAGCTTCGAAAGCGGACATGAAGAGAAAGCAGGCTTATATTGATACCTTCTTCCCCTTTTCTCAACTGGAGCCATAAACGCAATAACTGGACCCCCAACTCCGCCGGCTATGCATGTGGCTCTGAAGACTATTTACAACAAAACGATTGTTACTCCCATCGCCTGTTTTGCTAATATCGAAGTAAAGCCCATATGTTCGCGGTATGTATGTACAGGTATTGGTGCGAAGTCAAGTGAACTAACTGAGCGGGAATGATATGTCGGTGGGCCTTTGTCTCTTCGACCAGGATCGCAGAGCATTTCGAAAAATAGGGTTTGATGTTAAAGTTGACTCTTTAGCCATCCGAGTTTTTCATCAGCCAAGGCGCGTTGCTTTCGGGGCACTATGCAGCTAATTGATGCTAAAGTCAACTTGCGAGATCTATCGAAGGCTATTCACAGCCCCGCACGAGATTCGTCAAGTTGAAGTCGGAGGTTGCGCCCGAGGTGCTTGGGGCTGCTGCGTAAGAGCTTGCCGGGCTACGGCTGCCTGCGCAATCTGATCTATGCCCTGCCTCCTAAACAGAGAGGGCGACGGTGGTATCGTCGACCTGAATCTCATTTGACGAAAGCTGTTAGGGTCGATCTTATACACGGGCTGTTCATCGTCGTCATCATCCTGGTCATATTTCCAACGGTCACTCTGGGTATAATCTGGTTCGCGTGGAGGGCTTGTCTGCCCATTCAGTTTGGGCGGCCGACGATCGATGAATAAGCGATTAAGTCGACCTATACGACGACGGTACGAAGACATCTCTTCATGATCCGCGCCGTTTAAGTTGACGCTAGATCGAACGAGAGATTCATTCACGTCTGCCGGAGGTGTTTCGTCTACTTCCATGGAATCCGACGCGGATGCTGGTGGAGTCATCAGGTATGTGGTCTTTGCCGGCCTGAAGCTTGGCTCCTTTTCCTCCTGGACGGGAGGCAGTGGATCAGCAGTCAGGTCCACATAGCTGCTATTCCATCGTCTATGGTTCTGGATCTTCGTCTCGACATCATTACGCAACTCATTCTCCTTCTCGAGAAGCTTATCAGCCAAGACAACAAGATCAGCAGGTTCCACAGATCTTCCTCCGTCAGGACGGACAATAAGACGGAGTTGGTTGTGAGGAGCAGGGCGACCCCCTGGTTGTTGTGCATCTGTCTTCTGACGTTTCTGGGGCCTGTTATTCCAGAAGTCGTCATCGTGTGCGTCCTTAATACCGAGCCGGACTTTGGTGTTCTTGAGACTAGCCCGCTGATCAAAGAGCAATTTATCGGTTCCTAGCATGGTTCTCTTGACTACTTCTCGCTGACCCGAGAGAAGAACAAGTTGACGTCCCTCTTCAAGTTCTTTACGCAACTTCTTCAGTTTGTCGCTCACCTGCGCATCGCGTGCCCTGGTCTTTCTTGTCTGTCGCACTTCGCGTCTTCGGAAGCAGACGTAAGGGTCCATGTCGTCGTGCTCTTGGTGAGTCTCAAACTTGAGTGCAGCATGCAGGGTCGTGTTGCCGCATGCTTGTTTTTGAGTCTTCCAATACTCATAGACATTTTTGGCATGCGATTGAATAATCTTGGTGGGGATAATATGGTTCATAGACTGGACCATTATCTCAAACGGCACTACCGTGTTATCGACTGCAGCATAGGGAGCTTGTTCTGCCGCCGTATCCTCGAATATCTCCATTATGCGCTCGAAATCACCATCAGAGAGCTGAGTGTTCCCCGTCCACTTGGCATTGTAAGTCTTCAGGTATTCTTCGTCCTCCGTGGTCATGTCATAGAGGCTGCCAAGCGTCTCTTCGACAGTCTCGGAGAACTTGATATAATTTCTGGGCTCTACATATGGGGTGGGGTACAGCTCATGATAGCTAACGTCGCTCTTCTGGGGCGGCGGGACTGGGATTTCATTATCCGTACTCGCGCCGACTCCTTTGAGGGCAGCTTGCAGATGGTATTCCTATTAATTGGCGCGCGTCAGCATATGGTGAGTGGTTGATATAACCCAATATCAAAAGAGGCTCTCAGAGTCCGTGTGGGGTCACGTGCGTAATCACGTGACATGCATAGAAACGGTAAGAAATATATTGAAAACTTACATTTTCTTCTGCCTGTTCGACGCCGGTAGCTATTTGAGATTCATTTGTAAGAGATTCATATTCGTTGGGGTCGATTTGATCTTCGCGGAGTACGGGCAGAGGCGTCTTTGTGTTAAGCTTCTTGTATCGCACTTTCCGGGTCGACATGGCGGTCGGCGGTGTAGAGGGATACTAGGGGAAAAGTCGCGTTTGTAGCCGGAAAAATCCCGAAAAAATTCGGGGACCTGAAAGTTTAGATCATGCGACGATGAAAAATCAATTGTTTGAGTGTTATTAGTGGCGTTTAGGTGGTTGTTTTGATGGCCGAAGTATCGTGTTGGATGAGGTGACGTTGAATTTGTTTGGGGCGCAAAAATTTGCTTGGTCGCCGCAGCAGGCAGCCCGAGCAGCAACAACAAAGTCAGAATAGTGGTTGTGCAAGTTGTGCAGAGGGGTTTGAAAGCCGCTCATTGCTCATGCCCCACCCATAACTTTTTACACCTTCTTCCTTCTGGCCTGTAACTAGGTATCTGATACCCCGGTCGCTGATTGGTTGCACGTTCACATCGTGCAATTTTGGGCAACACTTTTGGGGAGGGGGAAGGGGCAAGCGCGGCCTAATAACGCCCGGCAACCCGCTAAAAAACTTTAGGTCGGTACTTCTCAATGTATGCGTTTTTCCACCTCATTCTCTAGTCGGATATGTACCTCTGTGCCTACCTTCTCTTGTCATTCCCCCTTTTACAGTCAGGTACCTATCTACATCATTGATAAGGCAACAACAACAATGAAACGAAGCAAAAGGGGGCGAACTTTTTACAACAATCGACCAATTAAATCAACGCATGATGCGGCCTATTGAAATTTTTAATTTTTACTATCTTCTCCTACAACGGTCGGAACGATGTAATTTATTCTGATGCAACAATCGACTCCTTTGAATTGTAACTGTATCATTTAAGCTTTTGTATGCCCTCGATCATTCAACGCATTTTTTCCCAGCATCTAGGCAGTCGGACCTCAGTCAACATGAAAAGTCCTATTCAGCCACAACCTGTAAGCCACAATATAGCACGATAATAAGACCAGAGCGGGAACGTACATACATAAATCAATCGAATTTCCACATTACTTCATAGACCGCTTTATGCATCGTGATATTTTGAAGGTAATTACTGCACCTGGCTTCTGGACATTCCCATGTTTCTATCAAGTATTCTCACGAGGTTCATTTGTATTGTTTATTTTATTTTATTTTGAATTAACATATCAAGTCTCGTACCTACGTGATAGCAATTCAATCAATATTCCTTGTCAGGATGTCGTATGAATGTCACACTCATGGAAACACATAGGCGACTGCCTTGAGTCCTTGACTCCATGTCGTTCTAGACTTCTACAGTTCTACTGTCTAGGTACCTAGGTAACTTTCAAGTGGCTTACACCTACCTGAAATGTGGCTGCGCTTTCTCTCTCTCTCTTTTTCTATGTACCTAGGTAGATACGTAGTAAGCTAAAAAAAAATCTCCACTTAAAAGGCAATTCAGATCTTGGTCGCCTTGTCTTAGAAAGACCCCACTAACCCACATTCCCACCCAACTCATACATCAATACCATCAGCCTCATCATCATCCCGAGGTCATCGAACGTGAATATACTATTTTTCCGACCGACGAATAATTTCAACAATATTCTACGAGTGCGAATATATATTCAAGTAAAACTCTCTTTCAGAAACCGACGCGATCTCCAAATTAGAACGCTTGCCGTACTCATCCTTCACTCCTTATCAGCCCCGAATCCGACTCCTTTAAGGAGCGTCTAGCAACATGGGCAATACGACGAGCACCGTGCTCGATAACATCGTCCAAGGGTCGAACTGTATGTAACGAAATCATCCCGAGGTATGGCATTGTGGAATCCTAATGACGCCGTGTAGTCGACCGGGATGAGGTTGATAGACTTAGGAAGCGGTTCATGAAGCTCGACAAAGTATAACATAGCCTTCCCGACGCGTTTTCCCATCATACTCGCCCAACAAAATACTAATCAATTATTTTCGCACTACAGGATAACTCGGGCACGATCGAGCGAGATGAGTTTCTTAGCCTACCCCAAATATCGTCGAACCCGCTAGCTACGAGGTACAGCTTCTCCTTTATCCAAATCTTCACCGCTAGAAAGCAAAATAAAAGACATGTAGCCCGAGGCTGACTTGATTAACTTCCACACAGAATGATAGCAATATTCGACGAGGACGGCGGTGGCGATGTGGACTTCCAGGAGTTCGTGTCGGGGCTAAGCGCATTCAGCAGCAAGGGCAACAAGGAGCAGAAGCTGCGGTTCGCGTTCAAGGTCTACGACATCGACCGGGACGGATACATCTCCAACGGCGAGCTGTTCATCGTGCTCAAGATGATGGTCGGGAGCAACCTGAAGGACCAGCAGCTACAGCAGATCGTCGACAAGACGATCATGGAGGCCGACCTGGACAAGGACGGCAAGATCAGCTTCGAGGAGTTCACGAAGATGGTGGAGACTACCGACGTTAGCATGAGCATGACTTTAGGTAAGTCCCTTTTGTTCTTTTCCGCTTTGGGGGTTGATTCGTCTTTCAGTGTGGATTACTAACGAGTTCGTACAGATCAGTTCTAGTTCTAGATACCTGGTTATACCACAATGCAGCCGTAGTAATGAATCATGAGGCTTGGGACACTATCTAATCGGGCTGGCTCCTACCTGTTCCGCTCAACGAGTACCGTGTCATCAGTGAATACTGAACTATTCGGACAATCTGCTAAATGGAGCTGAGGGATTGGTGGTATGAGTGATTGCAATTTGAAACCAAAGCAACTCTGCAGGTATGTTGAAAATACATACCATGAAAACCTTTGACGGCATTTACCGTATCCCTGAATCTGCGCTTTAGGTAATTCAGTAATGACATGTTGCTACCACTGATGTTCCCCTTTTATATACTAAAATCACTAAGGCGTGGCCGGAAGGTTCAATGGCTACCCAAGTCTCGTGGAAGCTTGGGGGCTTCATGTCCTCCCCTGTGTCTTGGCATCTATAAACATGGAGAGGATAGCTTAGTACTTTAGGCTATGGTGAGCTAAATTGGAGTACGTAATCCAAGGGTTGTTTGGTGAGATGACGCCAACATACCGCTAGACTCTAGGCTCTTTTCAACGGGGAAAATAGGGGTACTTGTAGGGAACTCCCGGACTGACAGACCTTGAGAGTAAGGCTTTTCCCAACAAATGCTATCTACATCCTATACAGTTCGTCGTGTCGAACCCCTAATAGCTCACACAAGGTGTATATGATGATGTGACGTAAGACAGCAGTCTCGATATCACCGTTCTAGCGGACCACTTTCTCGAAAATGGAGAGGCTGGCTAGCTCCTTAGCATGATCTCCCATCCTCTACCGGAAGAGAACTCTTACCAGGAATACGGGAGCCCAGTCCATCGAAGTCGCCTTTCTGTCTACCTAGGTAAGTTACCTAGGTATACACTTATCTACGACGTCAGTGCGGACGCTTTTCACGGCCAGTAACTCTTTAGTCTTGATATTATTACCCATTACTTATAATATTTCAGACTATTCAAGATCAATGTGATATTTATTTCCACTAATGAAAGGAAAGGTTTGAAAGGTTGGTAATTAAATGCAAGCGTAAAAAGGTGTTAAAAGGGGGGGAACAAACTCGTAGGTAGACTGCTTTGCTAAAGTTGCCTTACATGATACCTGGTTATAGATAGAGCGAGATCAATCACCCAACACTTAAAAAATAAGAATCAACAGCTATATGTTACACGTTATGACTTTTCCCTTACTATCAGTTTAATATTGCAGATATGGGGGGGGGGGGGGGCATAGAGAAAAGGAGACGGGATTGGATTTAGGGGATTCACTAAAGTTCACAAGGCAAAATAAAATTATCGTAAATATCAAAAAATGAAATAAAATAAGGAGACATTAATGATCCCAGAGGGACTCGAACCCTCGTCCTTCGCAATGTAATGCGGCGCTTCAACCAACTAAGCTACAGGATTCTTCGTTGTCGTGCCAGCACTTGGTGTATTGAAGATCGCCGTCTCAATATTATATATCCCTAGGTACGTTTTTCTGTGGCAGGAACTCTGGATTCAAGTGCCGAGAACCGGAGACAGGCCGACCGGAACCCGCTTGGGTAGACAACGTCGCTTCTGTTTCGGTATGATACAGTAGTCGCCGGCAGTCGGTGCGTCTCAGATCATGAACAGACTCGCTGGTGGTTAACATGCTTCTAGCTCCTGGTGTCAATACGTTAAGCAGTGTTAAGAACAGGGAAAGCACGAAGCATGTACTCACTGACCAGAGAAATAAGCCTCTTTCACCCCAGTAGTAGTTATTCATGGTGAATATATACCCGCCTCTTATCACCTTGTTGTGGCATTTCTACCAACATCCGAAAGAATCTCTAGAGTTCCTCGAGGGAGAAAAGCAGGTTGATGAATAACAGACCCAGCTACCAATCAGAGGATATGACCTTTACTTCATTGGATATTATAGCTTGACCTCGAGGCTTCTCACGCCATTTGTATTCACGCCCCCTTCGGCAGGAATCATTCGTAAGAGCTGGCCCAAATAGTAATGATGCTACTTATGTAATTAGAGCTTAATAGGCTCCTATTTTTCACCATGGTAGGAAGTCCAAGTTCTAAACATGATGAGAGGGATGTCTTTCTGATATTGAATTGGTGTTAATGTTGTAGTTACGAAGTTAGAGACGATAAATTTGCTAGAGTATATGCAGTCATAGGTTGGTAATTGTAGTTTTATGTATTTGGATTATATACAACGTGGTAAGCTTTCTAAACCTATCCCTCATCAGCTCAGTATTTTTGAATTAAAATGGTGTTAAGAATTTAGTCGTTCAAGGGACATTTTTCAACGTATCTTGTCTGGGTATGTGGCTACCAAATATAGAATCATGTCCATCTGCGAACCGTATTCTTATAATAAGTGCCGCTGTGGGAACAACTAAGAATTGTATCTCTATTTATAGTCTAAAAGATCTTAATAAGTAGAAGACATGCTTTACTTGTGTCAACTCAAATAGTGAAATCATGCTCGAACAACTAACCATCTTCTCTAGTCTAGACATAACAGTCACCCCCTCTGTAGGAACGAGATTCATTTATATAACTATCATAAACCGGACGTGTAATTTGCTGAAGCAAGGGGGACATGATAGGCCATCCATTGTCCACAAGTTACATCATCGATTCTTCAATTAGGATATAGAGAATTGAACGACAACACCTGAAAGGGAAACACGGCGGCAGGAAGCATAGATTTTTGGAAGAGGGAATGTGTCATATCTAGAGAAAACAACTTCAAGTAAATGATATCAAACCCCTATCCGAAGGTTTGATTCGGGGAATGTACCTCGTATGCAAGACAGGAATAGTCGAACCATGTCGCTGTATACATTGACACCGGACTCGCAGAAATAGCTGCATGCCTACGGCAATCACATCGACGAGACATCGTCCCCTCTCCCTCATTCCTCTAACCCTAAGTAGTGATGTGACGTTGCCTTTTGGGAGAACCACCTTGTCTTACGGCTGGTTGCAGAAAGCAGCCGTTGCAGCAAGCAAGATGGAATGCGAGATTCTGCACGCCACGACGTAAACAGGAAATACTGGCGAAGGGGAGGGTCCCAAAACGAGAGAAAGCCTACCGGTGCCATACCCCGTAGGGATTTCCGGCGATCAGATATATCCCACAGAGCGCGATTGCGCCGGGACGAAGCACCTAGAGTCAGACCGGCTCCGCACCCGGCAATGAAACAAGTCGATCTCATGCATGTCGTGGTGCGGGAGCGTCCCGTCAGGCGACACTTGTGACGAACCCGCATCTGTTTAATGACGCATGCGAGATGAGTCCTGCATGCATATTGCGTAACGACCGAGGTATTGGCTTCGCTAAAATGAACCTGTGAGCGAAGATTTCGGATCGTCCTATCGTCAAGCCCACGATCGCCTCATCCGATCGGTATGTCTTAAGCCTAAACTTAGGTACGCTAGGTGGCGTGGAGGTCGCCTACGATGATAGCTTAAGATGTGTCAGCTTGTAATATTAAGACTTAAGGTAAGCAGCAGTGGCAAAAACGACGCAAACTGATACCGCGACAACATATTGGTTTGTCAAAACTCCGATGCTAGTTCCTAAATACTATAGGGGTTCTAGGTCACGGCCGTTGCGGCTTTCGCATTGGAAGATGGGCTGTGCGGGTAACTGCATTGGCGGGAATGTTTTGCTTCTGCTGAATACATTTGCCGGCTAGTCGATATGAAAATGCCACATCTATAGTCAAATATGAGTGATGAGTTATCAGAATTGACACCGGAACGAAACCGGGTAGCCGGGCATCAGATCTAAGAGCTGGTGGCGGGTGTCGCAGATCCAGTGGTTCAGGCTCAGCTCCCCGCGGAATGTTTACTGATGCGACGTCAGGGTTTCTCAGCCTCTTTTCCAATAGTCTGGGATTGGGGTAGCACTGGGCTTGCAGCAACCCAGCCCTACATCGTTACCTTCTCCTCATCCAAAGGTTCTGGCGGCCTCAGTAGTGGGTAGGGGTTTGATGGATGATAATGTCGACGTCGGTTGATGAGACACGAGCAGGGACCTTGGCCGTCGTACAAATATATCGATCCTCTAGGCTTCGACCCCTTCAAATGTCTTTAGAATGAGCAATAAACAAAGCCTGCTTTTGTTTGCTGAGTTTGTTTCAGTGGATTCAGCTGCAAACACCACCAGGGCCCATCCATACGTGTCTCTGTGTTACGTGACCGACGATAAAGAAGAAGGGCAGAGAAAAATATGTAATAATAATGATAAAAACTAAGCAAAGTTGATAATTCACCAATCGAATATGGTGGCAAGGTCCCTTGTCCGCTCGACTAAAGCGGGAATGCGGATCCTGGTTCAAAATAGAGAGGGTGCGAATCTAACAAAATGTGACAGGTCACATTGTGAAAGCTTTGCAGCACGGCATCTGGGCATCTCTTTTCCCTTTCTCACCCATGTTTGCTCAGAGTCTAGGTCAGTTCTGTTCTATGGGACGGTTGCACTGGGGGCGTAGCACCGCGGACCTATCAGAGAGGCGGAACAAGGGTTTTCTGGCAGCGCGGAGCCACCATCCACTCTTCCATGGTGTCGGGTCCGATCAAATGTCAATGGGCTGCCGTGACCGTCTGACAGAGACATTCAAGGAAGATCGCAGCTAGATGATCTTCGCAAGCTGGCTGGCAGTAGAGACACGACCAGCTGAGTCGGAAATCTTCCGAGATTGACTTGCATCATTGAGGCTTTTGCGACCGGCCAATCAATATTGGCTTCTGGCCGCAAATGGCAATTTTAAGGGGTCTCTAACGCTTCATGGCTTTCCCACGTTGCCTCTTATTACCATCTTGGTCCTAGTCGATTAGTGTCTTCCTGAGAAGCGGCACGTAAGGCTTACAGGGGTATGCAAAGTCGCAATGATCTATGAGGACGAAAAGAAGCTTGGGAGGATCGCTATGTGGGGTGGGGGTATATCAGAATGCCATGTTGATATATGGAGGTAATGATGGGTCCCTATAGGACAGTAGTAGTTTGATACTTAATCAATATAATATACCTAGGCACTAATACGTTATGTAGATGTAGGAATAGGGCAATGATGAGATTCCATAATTCTTTACACATCTATAGTGAGAGGAGTAAATAGCAAATTAAGAAAAAGGGGAGAAAGAAGGAAAATGTGAAGTTACTAAACGGAATAAAAATACGACTGGGGGGGGGGGAAAAATCAAGTGCTACCCAAGAGGTAAGTTATAACCCTTAAAGGCTAGCCTATAGTATCCTAGGTTCGTACCTACCTTGATAATTCAAGTTAAAGATTACGTTGGGGCCTCAACCTTGGAAGTACACACTTCATATTATGTATGTCAGGAATTTGTTCGACTGCCATCACACAGAGAGTTCTATCTAAATACCTCATATATCCTCCTCCTCCTTTATCACATTAAACATAGGTGAGGTGCGAATTATTTTTATCGTGGGAGGCAGCCGAAACATTCAATCATTGAGGTTTCATATAGTTCAATATACACTTCCAAGTATTATTGCCACTCGGCCTTATACCTACATACATACGTACAGGTATGTTTGACGCAAGTATATACTCATGTATGTACAGTAAATATTCCGTACCTTATCAACGAAACGGGGTGAATAAGCTCGTGAGAGCAGTGAATACCTTTCTTCTACTCTATACCTTTCTTTTGACCGTTCCTCCATTCCGCCGGGTTCCAAGGGTATCCTCAAACAACATCGTACAACCATACACCTCCGTTCTAGTAAATTCATGTCCTCATTTTTTTGCTTTTGCCTTGCCCTACCATCCATCCCCTATCCCGTTACTTGCCATTCCGATCGTAGTATCTACCCCCCCACCCAGCTGTTCCGATCCGAAGCCTAACCCTAGACTCAGCTTGATACATTATGACTAGGTTGCAGTGGTATAAATGTTCCGTAACCAACATGGGCGGATGGGTTGCCTCATGTTACTAACCCAACATGCAACTTGATGATACATCATGATCCGTTGAACTCCCTAACCCCTGATCGCCACCCATGAGTACTGGTGTTGGGGGCTAACAGTGCCCCCGGGCCATGCGCGGAATCGAGGGGGATCACAACCTGATATGCAAAAATAATCATCATGACCGAACGGAACGCCCCGTATATGTCTTAAATCATAAACCGATCGACGCCCTTGGTATTGTCCTACCACGTCCCACTCCGAGATACAGCTGGCAACCTCTATCGAGAGGTATGATGACGACCTCCCCCTGCGGGATTCGTCGCAGAGGAACTACTAGGTTCGGCCTCTTCTTCGTTTTCGTAGAGGTCGAGGCATTCTTCGATGACTGATTCGGATTAGTAACCTAAGAATGCGTAGATACTAAGGGAGAAACCGAGGCCTGACACCGCATCGGAACATACTGGAAATGATATTCTCCTCCCATACGCCATATTCATAGTCGACGAGGCCATGTCGATCAATTCCGTCGCAAAGTCTCACAATCTCTTTTCCCATCTTTCTTAACCCTTCATCGCTGATCAGCGTCTGGCCTCGTTGTAGCTGTAGGCCAGATTCCATCATTTCCTTTTGCTTCTGAAATAACGATAGCCATGCGTGATTGAAGTCTTGCCACATCTTGATACGATCCCTGTAAAGACCCTCATCGTCTGCTGCGAGGCCTTCAACAGTTAAACGTCACGAATGTTCTAGAGTTGTTAGATAGAGACTTACCTAATTCCACTACTTTCGAGAGCAACCACTCAGAGATGTTCAAAAGTGACTCGCTTGCAGCTTGCAGCACCCCATTCCGAATGTTAGTAAACACCTCCCTCAAAGCAGCCTGATAGTGCTCGTAAGCTTCGGTCATCTCTGTTGTTTGCGCATAATCCTGCTCCTCCATGGCCTGCTCCGGCGTGCTCGTTGTTTGTGCCATGCCGCTCATCGGTGCCATTCCACTCGAGTAATTCTGAAGCATTGTACGCTGGCCAGCTGGACTCTGTTGATATACTCCTGACGTACTCGAGGAGCTGGCGTGTGATTGCAGACTAGATGCTGCGGCCGCGTTCGTCGGTTCGCTCGGGAAATAGGGGGTGGCTACATCCGTTTGTATCATCTGCAACGATGCAGGTTGCCGTGACGGGAACTGCTGAGTCGCATCGTACACGGCACTTTGCGCGCTCGCTTGCGGCACGTTGTACATCATGGACGTATTATACGTACTGAAACCCTGCGCCTGTCGAGTATCTTGACCATATTCAGGCTGGTATGGCATTGCATTTGGCTGCATGGCGGTGGAGAACGCTGCCGCGGGCTCTTGGTAATAGCCACTGTAGGTAGCCGCACCTCCTATGCCTCGAGCTGTCGTAGGCGACGTGTTAAGAGGCGCGGGCCGATACCTGTCAGACCCGCTTGCGCCGTACGACCTTCCCTGCGCATTAGGATCGTGAACTGGATATCTCGAATTATTGGAAGGGGCATTAATGGGCGGTTCGTTCGGCCTCCTCCGCCGCCCGTGGTCATCCATGCCACGGGAAACGGATTGCGAGACGCTCAAAAAGGTGAGTCTAACCGATGCGTCTCCGGCAACGGAGCGAAAGTTAATAGAGGGCCACCTTGCGTCGTTTAGGCCGTGTCACAACCGGCCCGCTAGAGTCGTCCGAGAACCTCACCGCAGAGGATTTGGCGCGTGTGGTGTAAGATTTGAAATCGACACTATAAGTAGCAACCAGACGACAATGATATGTTATTCTCGCGGTATAACACGCGAAGTCGGATGAAATTATAGTCTGGAGTTCCCAGGTAGGGAGCGGCTCCGACCACAATAAAGAAGAGGGACGCCTTGGGCTACGAAGCTTTCTCTTGGCTTTTTCGGACGAAAAAGCCTAGTGAGACGAACTAGTTAAGTGGCGATATATGGTTGAATTAGGCATGAAACTACGCGTTTCCTTAGAGACGCGTCTCGAAGCGGTGCGTTTATATGGTAGGGAAGCTTGACAGGACGAAATACACAGCTTAACCAGTGGAGGCCGACTATGTATGAGATGTCGAAAGTTTGATGCCGGGAGAGAAAAAAAAAAGTCTTTCTGATGGCAAACACCGTCCTAACTATATGTCAGGTGCTTCACAACCCCAGACCCCTTACTGTATGAATAGTAGGGATGACGATGCCTCCGAGGCTCCAGAATTTTGACTTTGTCCTAAGTTGACCTACTACCCAGGTATGTAGGAATTTGAGATGGATTTTTCCACAAAAGTCCCGAGAAGGTTAGAGGATATATGTGACTTGTCAACGGGCGTCCTTACACCTACTGGGAGGATCCCAGCACCTTTTTGCAACTAAATGTTAAACCAACAAGTAGTGACCTTGCCAAACTCAATTGAATAGCAAGCCGCACTAGGACTAAGTCTAGAAGTCTCGACTTTCTCCAACGAATTTTGGGGACTTCAGTTTCGTCTGGAAGTTACTGAGCTTCCTGGTTAGCTTGCCTGCCCCTTTCAAGTGCCGAGCCGATTACAACAGCCTTTGGGTGGTTCGGGGCTCAAGTGAGGAAAAAAAGGGATTAGACCTGATCTGGTTAATCTATCAGGAATAAAAGACAGTATTGGACCGAGAGTCGTACGTGGTGTTGAAGAGGTGTAGTCAAAGGTGGCTATGTAGTAATAAGAAGAACTGCTCTTTTATATGTCGGGTAACCGAGTGTCTGCGGGTGTAAGTGCGAATAGAGTTGTTGACATCGGAGGATTTTAAGAGAAGCAGCCGGGTATTTTTTTTATTTTTTTTTTTATTTTATCTCCCCCCCATCTATGTAGGTAGTGGACAAGAAGAGGTTTGAATACAGTGAGGAGCTGGTCGACCGATAGGTACTTGCCTCATGATATATTATTAGGTGAATGTCGAGAAGTAAGGTCAGAGGAGCTGGTAGTAAGGTGGGAGTGGAGACCCAATTAGACTCTAGAGTAGATAGAATGAAGGTTTCGATCCCTTTTTCGCATGTACCATATTAGAGCTGTGGGTATGTAATACACGAGATCAGGCGACAGGTCTTCCAATGAGAATCGGAATAGACGAGAGCTTTAACCAAAATTCTCCCCCAAAACACATTAACGACACCAACGCCTTAACTTGCGCCGTGCGGAAAGTAGCTAGGGCCCTACAAGGCAGGGCTTGTCTGGCTGCGACAGGGTGAGCAGGGTGAACAAGATCTGCGCAGTGCGCACAGATAATCGAGAGCGGGTCCGAATAGAATGCCCCCCCTTACCGGTACCCCAAGGGTGTGCCTTTACGTGGACATGACGAGGTGATCTGTCTAGACCCTGAAAGTTGCTGCTTCTAGATGGATACCCAGATGGATGGATACCTTAGTGAGAGGGTGACGAGTGTGCAGAGCCCGGAGAATACATAAACTTATTGGGTCGTACGGGAATAGCTATATATTGGTCAGGGGCATATAAGACAAACCTCACAGCTATCCAGCCTCAAGGAAAGAAAATAGACATATTTGACTCGAAGGGTGTCACGCGTCACGGCGCATGTTCCTGGCGCGGATCGACCTATCAAAAGAATGACCACTAGATCCTTGATTATTTGGATAAATTTGCTGCGGCTCTCATCTGAAGCTGAACCAGAGACTTGTCGTATTTGTGATCTCTTCCTGGCGACTAGGTACCAGCCCTCTTACTGAGGCCTATGAGACTCTTTGTGAGTCAAATTGTAGCGAACAAACTCAGGCGGAAAAGAAAGAGGACGGGAGGGGAAAAAGACAGGTCTTTCGTCGCCTATCGACTAAGGCAACTGGGCAAGGTATGGGTAGCACACGGCAATATTTTGCTTTTCTCATTTATGCGCCGAGTTTTTTCGTCGTGTGGCTGATGCTGATTGAGAAATATTATCCATTCTGTGTCGATCGGTCATCTATTATTAAAGCTGAAGTATCATGATATGTAAACACTATTATGTCGAATACCCGTGAATAAGCAATCGCCCTGCTTTTCTTTTGTTGCACCATATTGACTTAGGTATTTCAGACATGGATAGTGCTATTCGAATTCCGGGTTTCAAGGACGACGAGGACAGGGATGGAAATCTGAACTTGAAGGTTGCCCATGAAGAAAGTTAAAGATAATTTAAGGTACATTTGGACTAAGTCTATTAGGCAAGGTGAAAGAAGCTAGATACCTTAGATTTCTAGGCTTTACCTATATGGCCTAAAGTACCGTAATATCGTGGCGGACAGAGTGCATACATACATGGATGTATGTTAAAACGGACTTGCCTACCTGGGTATATGGTAAGCAGACGAGTATGTATGGCAGCTGGCCCCCAAATAACATGAGGTAAGTTTAGTAGTCAAGCAAGCCTAAGAAAGGCACGGCCTATGGAATCCGGGGTTTGCCATTTCCTCGTGCATACCTAGGTACTAGCACACTTTTAGGTACGGTCCAGACGTTTCGAAGTTGTTCTTAATCTTCTAAATCTCTCTAAATCCTATTACAGGTTGCAGGTTACTTTGAACATGTTTTGATACACATACTATGCTACCTGAATACCAATAACATCTAATTGGAGTGTGTTTCTTGTCTCTCAGACTGCTAGCAAAGTACAGCCTGGTTATTTGGAATTCCAGAAGGGCACAAAGAAGCTGGAAGGCTTACAACGCCTGCTCTATACTCTTTCCTCAACCAACCATTTCATAAACATCGCTCGCCCTGCTCATACGTTGTGGCGCGTTTGTCGCATCACCGTGTTCTGCGCTTCTAGTCAACAATCCAGATTATTTCACTAGGCGAGTCAATTGCCGCCACCCCCGGAGCTCACGACGATTCGATCTGGGGAAAACAACCCGGCGAATGTTAGTCGGATCTTACACCGACATAGACCATGAAGGCCGACGAAGGATTTTTTTAGGCTGTGTGACGATGCTGATGGCTATTGGTCAATAGGTATAGGAGAAGTATGAAACTACAACAATTAGCTCTCGCAGCCCTCATTAAAGAATTAGGTGACTAGCGCCGACGTTGACCCATTCCATCAGCCTACACATGCCGTTATAGGTAGGTAGAGCATCGGCAGCAAATCAACAGACCGATTGATGCCCGATCACTTACTGGACCGTCCTGTGATCCTCCTCATGGCATGATCTGAGCACCCGGCAGCTTATCGATATTTACGAACAGGGTCCCTAAACAGATTCCCATGATCTGTAAGGTACATACTCCAGGAGTATTCCCATCCTCACCGACTGAGGATCAAGTACAGCAGTTATTTGTACCCATTAGGCCGTAAGATGACCCTTCTAATAAGAGACTGGTGGATGTTTGGTCGTCTAAATAAGATCCTTGAACCATGTTGGAGACAAGGCGTTGAGATGTCGTCAAAGAACGACAAGGGTACGTCTGACATTGTCTCCGGAGCCAACCGGGGTGTTGCATCAACCCAGTCTACAGTCATTGATCCTCAGATCTGTCTACGAAACATCCACCACGCACTCCCTGATGGCTATCTTGGTGGCAAACCAACTTCGGCATCAACAGACATCAGTATTGCAGCAGCCTCTTGCAGGCGATTCTTCGACAATTGAGACGCCTTGGCTCATGTTCTCGGCAAACCGGGTGCAATCCATTTGGCGATGACCCTTGGCGGAATGCTGATCAGCACGTTCTTGTACACGTGCATGCGCAGGGCGATCCAGATATTTGATACTAGGTATACACATGTATGATGTATCTTATATGTCGGTGTATCGCCATGACGGATGATAGGTACGGGATATTTACGTGAACGAGTATCCCCCGCATGCGATACATAAGGCAGATGATAGGCTTAACCCAAGGTACCTATAGGTATGTATGTAAGCAGTCCTTGCGCTCTGCCTCCTAGCTAGCCTAGTCGCTGGTTGATGTTCTTCGTCACGAGAAATCACCCCATTTTTATGGGTTTTCTCGACTAGCGCAGGTCCCCGAGATTCGAAGGAAAAAATAGAAACTGAGCGCTGGTAGATCCACATAAGCTTGCTTTGTCTAGCTTCGCTAGGAATTCTCCTCGTAGCCACAACTCACATGTTAAGTAGCTCCCTGCAAAACTTTGAGGAGCATCAAGTATCAGTCGGCCTCGTGGGGGTCTATTCGGTGTTTTCGAACAACGGTGATACTGATCCTCCTATGCTAGTCTATCTGCTGGGTGCTTCTCCGACTGGACGATCTGCAGGATTTGTGCCAGCTTTCCCAGACTCGATATCTATAAGACTAGCTAGTTCGGCTAGGGCCTAGGCTATCTTCTTCGTACTGGCTACGAAAGCTCGCAGCTCGCCAGCGTAAAGCCTAAATTGCGCGACACAAGCGTATGTATATGGGGCATCCGGAAAGGAAGGATCAGCGATATAAAGTAGCTAACGTTACAGTATTGGCTGCTGTGTGGATTGGTTACTCTCAGCCTCATCCGGGTCGAATGAGGCTTGCACCGTTTCTCCACCGCTGTCGGATGAAGCCTGTTTAGAAACACCACTCTTCGTATTGGGCTGTGGCTAGACTTAGGTCACGATAATTCATGATCTACGTACCTTGACTACATCGCCATCAACGCAACCTGATGGAGAAGATGTGTTACGTTCATTCTTTGGGATTGGCTGAATTGGTTGGGTCGAAATCTTTGGCAAATAGTTGGTATTCATTTGATGTCTTAGGCGCCTGTACTCTCGGCTCTTCGTATCAATTTGTAGGTCTGGCTAATCCTCACCTCTTTCACCGCAGGTGGGCAAAGAGACCAAGAATCTATAAGCACGCCATCCTAGCCTATTTCACTATGTTTCGGATCGACGTAGGCGGTGAGTACCTCCTGGCTGAAGAAGGCATCACTTACAGCCTCATCATCCTATTTCTAGGCGGTATTGAATTAGAGAGCGCCCGAGTGTTCCTATCTACAAAGCCAAGGCCCCTCCTCAGACGGGTAAATTTATTCTAGAAGGATTCTGCATCCGCCGCCGTCTGAAGCTAGTCGATATCCGGCATATAGCTTCACTTCTTGATTTCTGAAAGAGGTATTACACGTTGCGTAGGTACTGAAGCTCATGACTCAACATCATTTAAAAAAATTATTTCTCTCGAAACATCTAGATACCCCGCTGTCGATTCGCAGTATTCGCTGGAAGCAATCGTGGTCCAGACAGGCCTCTAGCTGGTGGCATTGCACACTCCGTAGCTCCTCCGAGATATACATCCTTTCGAATAAGACATATGCTATAAGGGAGAAATCGTAATGTCTGTAACGTTGTATTGTGATCTAATAATGATCATGTATCAAACAGAATGATATGGAGGCACCACTACCTTGGTCCTTTTATCTAGTTTGATATTGAAATAGTTCCGACTTTGATGCTTCATTTCCGTCCTTCTAGATATTAGACATGGCAGATGAGTAAGGGGTCGGAAGATTTGGGGCTCATAAACTTACAGACAGCGGCCCGCTGTTCTTGGGGCTCGACAGGAGCAAAATGGTCGGTATCTTGGAATCCGTAGTCCTCTCGCGTCCAGTTCTTCATCTTCTGTGATCGGAACTCTTCGAAGTCCCATTCGCGATTCTCTAGGTTGCTAGGGTGGCTATGAACGTACACTTCGCATTCAGCCTCCTCGCCCTCGACATTGCCCCGTCCTTTGTCATCCCCAACCTTCGAAAGTAAGCGGACCTTGACCGTCTTGCGCTCATATTCGTCCCCCTCGAAGATATCGAGATGATACATATTAGCATCCGTCAAACCCGTCACGTACATTCCTCTGACCTCGTGGTTTTCATCCGGCGTAATCCCTGGATAGTCGGCATTGACGACCCGGCTGCAGAGCTGAATATCAACTACATGTCTCGAATAGTGTATTGTAAAGTCTAGATATTAGGATCGCTACATTCGTGCGCATCACAGATAGAATTCGTTTTTTAAGATAATGGTGGCTTGGAATATTGACTTACCGTCGACAAAACCCATGCAATATCGCTGGTTTGAAATCGTGAAGACTTTTAAGGAGAGCTACGTTGTCTTTGGTGTCTTTAGCGACGGATCTATAGCAGACTGTGAAGAACACCTCGGCAGCCATCTAGGAAGTTGTGAATAAGTGTTTGAGAGGCATCTCTTGAAGATAGAGAACCTCACTCACAAGCGTGCCTGATGATTATTAACAAGAGGACTATGATTATCAGGGGTGATATGATTTCACACTTACCATAGAAGAATGCTGATTGGGTGCGATCCTCCATGGCTCTTTAGGTATTGGATTTTCTCCTAGATACCCTACCCTCAGACTTCAGTTACGATGCTCCTATGGATAAGAAAGAGTATATGCTATTCGGTAGGGTCGTAGCCTGTTTGAAGAAAATATCCGGAGAAAGCAGGTTTCTATTTGAAATAGGAATAAAGACCTGAGAACCTCGGGAAGTGAGTTGGGGTTGTAGACTTTGATACTGTCAAAACGATCTGTGCGGGGTCTTCAAAGCAGTATGTAGACAACGACTGTCTTTAAATTAGGTAGGTACAGAGAGAAGAGGTATGTAGCTCTTATTTAGGAAGAAACCCGGAAAAGTCTATACCAGGACTGTGACGTAAGTTATAACCTTGGAACTGTTTGATGCTTGGTGATGCTTGCCTGTGACAATTCTATGTCTGGTGGATATCAGAGCACAGAGCAACAAGGAAGGTTCCACTACCTGGGCGAGCCTGTTCTAAGATCATAAATTGGGGTAGCTCATTATCGATAAAATATGACAAGGGTATACACTGTTCAACCCCACCTAGGAGGCTCTTGCTCAAGGTCTAGCCAATCAAGATAGCCCCTAAACTTCGGAAAATCTATCTAGCCTAGCTTTGTACATGTACAGTCTGGCAACCATCGCGCCCTCTTCTAAATTCGTTGCTGCTTTCTGGAGAAGTCGCGACTTGCTAGTTTGTTAGTTTGTGAGCTTTTACAAACTTAAACCTCTGCCGTAGCCTTGCGCCTATTTCTTCATAATCTTTCTAGTCATCTTATGATACCCCTAAAATACTTCTATTCTCTCTCAATACAGGCGTCTCAATTTATGCACAGGTTCTTTTCTCGTTGCATCCTGCGCAGTCTATCAACGTAACATTTACTCTAAACAAATCTTCCATCTCTGTCGCATCCAGCCATAAAGTGCTATCGACAAATTATTGCCGAGCAACCATCACGGCCGTCACGACCATCACGACTGTAATTTTTTTCTAAAGACACACAATCATCACGTGACTTTAGGGTCCAACGAGTCACGTACGAACCACGCATGATACAACCAGGTTACACACTGCGCGCGTGCGGGGGTCGTAGCCATGTCGGGCCCGGTGCTTGAGGATATCGTCAAAAGACTGACGACTCAAGAAACTGGTATATATCTACCTACCTAGACTTTTCATACCTTTATCAGTTGGAACGATGTTAGCTAATTCATCGCCTAATAGAACCTAAGTCTAAGCTCGATGCCGCCACTTCCTTACGAGACAGCCTCGACCATTACACGAATGGTGCGCACTATGGCATCTTCCTTAAGCGGGTGATGCCATTGTTCATCATCATTCTTCGAGGACCATGTCTATTCCAAAGCACATCACCTGAACAGGTATGCCATTGTATCCGTATTGTCATGATTGCGACTAAAAGTAGAGCATAGAAACTCAGGAATTGCGTCCTTGAAATCCTCCACCGTTTACCCACTCACCAGACCCAAACTTCACCCGAGCCTTTTGAGCCCTATGCGGAAGAGGTTGTCGACATATTGATGAACCTAGTCCGTAACGACAATGAAGATAACGCGACGCTATGTGTCAAAATAATATCAGATATTATGAGGCACCAGCCGAAGGTCCTCCAAGGAAAAGTCCAGCCGTTTTTAGATTTGATCCAAGAGCTTTTTGAGCAGATGGAAAAGGTCGTGCGAGAACAGCTCGATAGTACCGCTATTCCATTCAATGCGTCTGGCCCTCCCTCCACTCCCGGTAGCACGCAGACGAACTTCCAATCGCCACGGCCCGGATCGCCAGTCGCGTCTGTTACGGATTTAGGTCAAGATCTTCAACAGCAGAGTCGTCCCTTATTGAAGGGGATGCAGTCGTTTAAGGTTTTGTCCGAATGTCCAATTATTGTCGTATCTGTCTTCCAGACACACAGGGGCATCATCCAGCAGAATGTCAAGGCTTTTGTCCCTCTTATCAAGGCAGTATTGTGCCTTCAGGCCAAAGCCCAAGAACAGGCCCACGCCGAAGCTAAAGCGAGAGGTACTGTATTTGCCGGCGTGAGCCCGCACATTAAGAACCGGGGGGCTTTTGGGGAATTCATCACGGCTCAAGTGAAGACGATGAGTTTCCTGGCGTATCTACTCAGACAATACTCTAGTCAACTCACCGATTTCTTGCCAACATTACCCGAAATCGTAGTTCGTTTACTCAGGGACTGTCCACGAGAGAAGTCCGCAGCTCGGAAGGAGTTGCTAGTTGCAATTCGTCACATCATAAATTTTAATTTCCGAAAAATATTCCTCCCTAAGATCGACGAGCTCTTAGAGGAGAAGACACTGATTGGCGACGGTCTTACTGTCTATGACACACTGAGACCGTTGGCCTACAGCATGCTAGCCGATCTTATCCATCACGTTCGCGACTCACTGGGCCCGGAGCAAATTCGAAAGACGGTTGAAGTGTATACCAAGAATTTGCAGGATAATTTCCCGGGCACAAGTTTCCAGACGATGAGCGCGAAGCTGTTGTTGAACATGGCAGAGTGTATAGCTAAAATGCCGAATAAAGTAGACGCGCGACATTATCTGCTCATGATTCTCAACGCCATCGGCGACAAATTCGCAGCAATGAACAGACAGTACCCTAATGCTGTGAAGCTCTCTAAGCTTTATGCGCAGCAGATTGCTGATCAGGTTCCCGATACCTATCTCGCGGACAAGGAGCATCATCCTCAATGGGATGAGACCGATATCTTCACAGCTATGCCGATCAAGACATCAAACCCTCGTGATCGTGGGACCGACCCCGTCGCCGATAACAAATTCCTATTTAAGAACCTCATGAATGGGCTGAAGAACACCTTTTACCAACTGAGAACGTGCAATGCGCAATTACAGATCGACTCTAAGAATGCACCAGCGCATTGGCAGGAAGTATCGTACGGGTTTTCTGCTGAGGAAGTCAAAGTTATTGTAAAACTTTTCCGAGAAGGAGCTTACGTTTTTCGATATTATGAGATTGAGAAACCAGCTGCCGAATCGCAGTACGCATCCCCAGTGGAATACATGGCCAATTTCTACATGGTATCAAGTAGCAAGGAAGAGAAAGATCTCCTTGAGACTTTTGCTACGGTTTTCCACTGTATTGACCCGGCCACATTCCATGAAGTTTTTCAACAAGAGATCCCTCGCCTTTACGAAATGATCTTCGAACATACTGCCCTCTTACATATCCCTCAGTTTTTCTTAGCGAGTGAGGCTACGTCGCCAAGCTTCTGTGGCATGCTTCTGAAATTTCTGATGGAGCGAATCGACGACGTGGGATCTGCTGATGTAAAAAAGTCATCAATTCTTTTGCGCCTATTCAAGCTTGCATTCATGGCAGTGACCCTATTCGCGAATCAGAATGAGCAAGTCTTACTCCCGCATGTTGTGGACATAGTCACGAAGTCAATCGATCTGTCCACCCAGGCCGAGGAGCCCATGAATTATTTCCTGCTTCTCCGTTCGTTGTTCAGAAGCATTGGCGGTGGGAAGTTTGAACACCTCTATAAGCAGATTCTACCTCTCCTGGAAATGCTACTGGACGTTCTCAATAATCTGCTCATGGCTGCTCGTAAACCAGCAGAGCGGGATTTGTACGTCGAATTATGCCTCACAGTACCAGCACGTCTCAGTAATCTACTTCCGCATCTAAGTTTCTTAATGCGGCCGTTAGTTGTTGCCCTTAGGGCTGGAACGGATCTCGTGGGTCAAGGGCTCAGGACGCTAGAACTTTGCGTGGACAACTTAACGGCTGATTACTTGGACCCTATCATGGCGCCAGTGATAGAGGACTTGATGAATGCACTCTTCGAGCATCTGAAACCGCACCCTTACAGCCATTTTCACGCTCACACCACGATGCGTATACTTGGGAAGTTAGGAGGCAGAAACCGAAAATTCATGACCGATGCTTTGCCCGTGGATTATCAGAAGTACGCCGATGATCCTGCGAGCTTCGACCTGCATCTGATAGGATCAAAGCGGGATCGTGCATTTCCAGCGGAACTCGGTATCGACGTAGCTATTCGTAAGCTGATGGAAACACCGAAACCTTCCAAGGTTAACACGGCGAGGCAATTCGATGGTCACTACAAGAAGCAGGCTTTGCAGTTCATCAAGTCCCAATTGAAACTACGGGTTGGCGTCGATCAACTACCGGAAGATCTACCTCGATTGGTTCGTCTACAAGCACAGGATTTCTTAGCCCGCAAACCAGCAGCAGACTTTGCAGCATTCAACACATCGGATCGTGAACGGTCTGTTGCCAAGAAAGATGAACAGGACGAGATCACGAAACGCCTCATCAAGGCCATCATGTATGCAGAGTCAATCACCGAGTTCCGCGAAGAGTCTGATATATTCCTCATGAACCTATGCCGGCATTTCACTATCATCGAAATCGGGCGGGGGCTTGTGGATATCAAGAAAGACATGAGCCATTTTGATGTACGTGCAGGAGAGGGCTCTCTATACATTGATACTCGGGTTCTAGCAGATGCGATTGTCGAGTCGCTCGCGTCAGATTTGCCGGATGTGCGCGATGCTGCTTTCCGGGCAATTCGGGCAGTTTATGACTCTACCGCGGCCATCTTTGGTTCTGAAATCCACGTTGGGCGACTGGCATTTTTCACCCATCTCAGCAAGACTTTCTGCCACGCTTGCAACGAAGAAGAATGGTATACAAAGACTGGCGGTAGTCTTGGTATCAGGTATCTTCTGGTTGAAGTCGACCTTGGCGATCTTTGGGTCACCTCGAAGCAAATGGATTTCATACGAGCCCTGATGTATGTGATTAAGGATATGCCGCAGGACTTGCCAGAGAAAACTAGGAACTCGGCCCAAACCACTCTTGAGTCCCTCCTGAAAAGGATCACATCAAACATGAAGAAAGATGATGTATTGCCTCCTCCGGTGCAGCCAGGCCAGCCTCACCCTAAGCCAACGCGCCTGACACAGATCTGCGTGTTCTTCAACGACGAGCTCTCTCACATGAATAAGCATGTTCGGGGAACAGCAAGGCGGTCGCTGGAAATCATTGCCACCGCCACCAAATCGGAAATTTGGGAACTTCTGCAACCTCATAAGGATCGGTTGCTGCAGCCTATCTATGCTAAACCTCTCCGTGCGTTACCGTTCTCAACTCAGATAGGGTATATCGATGCGATTGCCTATTATATGAGCTTGAAACCTGATTTTGTCGGCTTTGATGATCACCTAAACCGTTTACTTATGGAGTCGCTCGCTTTAGCGGATGCCACCGATGAGTCTCTGGCCGGTAAACACGCCGAGTTTCGGACGCACGAATCTATTGTGAACCTTCGGGTTTCTTGCATCAAAATATTGAGCAAGGCGATGGGGTTTGATGAGTTTCAGAAGGGTCAGAACAACCCGACCAGGACCAAGATTGTATCCGTATTCTTCAAGTGCTTATACTCGGAGTCCAAGCCAACTATCGAGGCGGCAAACGAGTCTTTACGGGCTGTGCTTTTGCAAACCAACAAACTACCGAAGGACCTATTACAACAAGGCCTTAGACCAGTTTTGGCGAATCTCCAAGATCCTAAGCGACTGAGTACTCACGGACTAGACAACCTGGCGAGGCTTCTCCGTCTCCTTACCACCTATTTCAAAGTGGAAATTGGTGCTAGACTACTGGATCACATTAAAGTGCTCGCAGACCCAAACCTTCTTCAGCAGATCTCCTTCACTTTTTTTGAGCAGAATAGTCAGATGAAAGTCGTTGCGGCAGTCTTCAACATTTTCCATCTCCTACCGCCGGCTGCAGAACAATTCAAGGAGAGACTAATCGATACTTGTTTAGAACTTGAGGAGAAGTTGCGCCGAACTCACCAAAGCCCCTTTCGGGCTCCGTTGTACAAATATTTGAATCGATACCCAGCGGAAGTCTGGAATTTCTTGCTGGGTAAATTAGAAGACTTGAAATATGGTCGTTTTTTGGCCCAGGTCCTACTCCATCCGGAGAGTAAGCCTCTCAGAGAGCATGCCGCTGCCAATATTGACGGATTGATCTCTTTCTGTACACAAGTCGTAAATGCGGCAAAGGAGACAAAATTCGTAGCAATCGTCAACACCATCAGCGTACTCGATTCACTCAGCCAAAATGTTAATATCCGAAGTTGGTTGGAACGAAAAGACACGATTTCGTGGTTAAGACAGGTTGGTAAAGACCTAGAGCGCCAATTACGAGCAAACAGCCTCCCACCTAATATGCGGCTTCCTGCGGATCAATCATCCGAGCAGCTCATGGGCATCTTCACTAAGGCGCTGTCTTTGAACCCTAGAGATTTAGATGCTCTCTTCAGCTTGGTGGACTCGGTTACTTCCGAAGAGCTGCGCGCCACACCATCATTGTTTAGCTTCCTCTATAACCACGTCATCTGTAGTGACTCCATCGAGTACTGGAAATCCGTCGTACTTCGTTGCCTTGACATTTACGCTGGAAAGAGCTCCACCCAGAAGACGAAGTGTTTCCTGCTTCGTAACGTTGTCAACCCAATTATCGCCATGGACGTCATGCGACATTGGAACCAACCGAGAGCCCAAAGATTGGTGGATCGGGCAGTCATTGAATCCATCAATGTCAAGATATGGAAGGTCAATCCTGGAGAGCCTCAAGAAGACTTAGCGCAGCCAGGTATCGACCACACGAGGATGGAGGTCCTTCAGCTCTCGGCCATGTTAGTCAAGTACCACCATTCCATCCTGCAAGATGCTAGGAAAGACATTATTAAGTTCGGCTGGACTTATATTAGGCTGGAGGATGTGATCAACAAGCATGCCGCATATGTCGTCATAGGATACTTCATTGCGCATTACGAGACGCCCCCGAAGATAGTGACTCAAGTGTATTACTCATTACTAAGGACCAATCAAAATGAAGGGCGTGCTCTGGTCACCCAGGCCCTTGAGTTGATGGCACCTGTTTTGCCCCAACGTTGTACGGCAATACAGGGAGACCGCAGCACCGGAGACCGCAATGCCGTCTGGGCTATGGCACCGCGTCGCATCTTAGCTGAAGAAGGGCAGAACGTTCAGCAGATGACGAGCATTTTTCACTTCCTGGTCAGGCATCCAGATCTCTTTTACGAGTCCAGAGACAAGTTCGCTTTATTGATCATCACATCGCTCCGAAAGGTGTCTCCTTTCCTGTCGTCCTCGACGGAGAGCAAGAAACTGGCTTTAAATATGATGTGGTTAATATGGCAATGGGAAGAGAGAAGGGTTGACGGTAAGACCGGTGACCCTAAGAGGGACCTATCCCAATCACCGAATTCTAGAAAGCGGAAGTTGGATGGTGATCTCATCAACTCTTCACCTCCAGCGGCTCGACAAACTGCCCAGGTGGACAGAGTTGAGTTCCAGATCCCTGCGGGCTTCAGGCAGAAGATGATTAAGTATTTGATTGAGTTTATCGCTCAGCTGAATGAGAGATACCAACTGCCTTCGGCAAAACCCAGAGATGTCACACCAACATCCGGACCCGCTCTTCCACCTCTATCTGCAGAGTTGTGCAAGAAGGCAATATCACTACTGTATAACCTCTTGCAGCCGCGTTACTGGGGTGATCTGGAAGTTGACTTATTCCCAAACATCACTGACGTGGTCTTGGCTAGTGAGAGAACTACCAAGATCCTAAACGCCGACCCATCTGACGAGAATTATGACGAAAAGTTTATAACCAACATCATCAATACCTTACAGGTGGTGCGAATCATTCTTAACTTCAAGTCTGACGAATGGATCTTAAAGAACATGCCCTCAGTCCAGAAGGTCATTGAGAAATGTCTCAAGTCAGAGAATCCAGAACTACAGGATTGTCTTCATTTAGCAGACAAGAAGTATGATGATGGGCGTGATGTCAAGTCGACAATTCAGCGAATCCTCGATGCCGTGCCAGAAGATGTGCCTATGGAAGATGCAGACGCTGAAGGCGAACCGGAAGCCCCTATTTCAGAAGTTATCACGTTCTTGTCTACTATCGCGACGGAGACTCTAGCGGCTGCTAACTATGTGTCTGGTGTCAATATTCTATGGTCTCTAGGCCAACGGAAACCCTCAATCATCGATCAACATATCATGTCCTTGATGAAAGCCTTGCAGACAAAACTCGCTAGGGAGCATGTCCAGCACTACACAAGCGTGGCTGCCCATCAACAGATGAATATGGGTGCCATGCGACCCCAAGATCCAAATGCCCAGAATGGAGAGCTATCACAATACGATCTCAGCATTCAGACCGATCTAATGATCAAGGCCATCCAGGTGACTGCGATGCGCATGGAGATCCTTGGAGATAACCGACGACCGTTCTTGAGTGTTTTGGCGACTTTAGTCGAGAAATCACTGCACATCCCTCTTTGCGAGAAAATTCTTGACATGGTAGAGGGCTGGGTCTTCCGATCCGAAGGTACGTGGCCGACGCTCAAAGAAAAAACGGCCGTGCTGCACAAGATGCTTTCTTTCGAACATCGAAGCGACCCGACAATGCTGGGAAAATTCCTAGAGCTGGTAATCCGCATCTATGAGGATCCAAAAATCACGCGAACTGAACTCACTGTACGCATGGAACACGCCTTTTTGATCGGAACTCGAGCGCAGGACGTTGAGATGCGCAATCGATTCTTAAATATTTTTGATAAAAGTCTATCAAAAACGGCAACAGCTCGACTATCATATGTGATTAGCTCGCAGAACTGGGACACTCTTGCCGACTCGTTCTGGCTGGCTCAGGCTACTCAACTCCTACTGGGTGCCGTAGAAATGAATTCCAGCATTCAACTACACCACGAGGATTTCCGGACACTTCCTGCGTCTGTCGTATTCGGTACTTACTCTAGAGATATGAGAGAACCGTCGACGATGGTTGATGACAAGTATGACACATTCATGGCTAATCACCGTCGTTTCGTCGCCGAGTTAGGGGATGTCAAAATTCGAGACGTCATAGAACCTCTTACCCAGCTTCAACATATTGACAATAACCTATCCCACAATCTCTGGGTGACTCTCTTCCCCATGTTCTGGTCTGCTGCTGCCAAGGAGGAAAAAACAGACCTCGAGAAAGCCTTAGTGGTGCTTCTCTCCAAAGATTTCCATTCTCGTCAAATCGACAAGAGGCCCAACGTGGTGCAGACCTTGCTAGCAGGCGCAGCCAAGGCATGGCCAGAGTGCAAAATCCCCCCACACATCCTAAAGTTCGGCGCAAAGACCTATGATGCTTGGTATACTGCATTAGTTCAACTCGAAAACGCGGCCATTAAGCCGGACGCCGAGTCGCCCAAGGTGCGAGAAAGCAATCTTGACGCATTGGTTGAATTGTATTCGAGTCTTAAGGAGGACGATCTCTTCTACGGCACATGGCGTCGCCGATGCCAATTTGTGGAGACTAATGCAGCTTTGTCGTGCGAACAAAATGGCATGTGGGATAAGGCCCAGAAGCTGTATGAGGCCGCCCAGATTAAGGCCCGAACTGGTGTTATACCTTTCTCTCAAGGTGAGTATATGCTCTGGGAAGATCACTGGGTCCTTTGTGCGCAAAAACTGCAGCAGTGGGAGATTCTACAAGATTTTGCCAAACATGAGAATCTCCAAGACCTTCTACTCGAATGCGCTTGGCGAAGCATTGATATGTGGCAAACCCAAGAACAACGCGACAGCTTGGATATGCTTGTCAAGGGGGTTATGGATGCCCCGACGGCTCGGCGAGCCTTCTTCCAGAGTTTCATGTCGTTGTTGAAATTCCACAACAAGCAGGATACTGCTCAAGACTTTTCTCGCGTCTGCGATGAGGCCATACAGCTTTCGATCAGGAAGTGGCATCAGCTTCCAAAACGTCTAACTGCTGCCCATATTCCGTTACTTCACAATTTCCAACAACTTGTCGAACTCCACGACGCTAGTGTTATCTGCCAAAGCCTAGCTAATACTACCCAAGCAAACTTGGATGTGAAGTCTGGTGAGCTGAAACTTCTCCTCGGATCCTGGAGGGATCGGTTGCCAAACATATGGGATGACATAACCGACTGGCAAGACCTTGTCACCTGGAGGCAGCACATATTTGGCTTAATCAACAGCACGTACCTCCAGCTTCTGCCACAACAGGGCCAAGGGGCAAATGGCGCTTCATTTGCATATCGTGGTTACCACGAAACAGCATGGATCATTAATCGGTTTGCCCATGTCGCCCGAAAACATAACCTGCCAGACGTGTGCATCAATCAGCTTAGCCGTATTTATACCCTTCCTAATATCGAGATCCAAGAAGCATTTTTGAAGTTGAGAGAGCAGGCCCGATGCCACTACGAAAATCCTGCCGAGCTCTCTAGTGGACTAGATGTCATCAACAATACCAACCTCAATTACTTCAACAATCAGCAGAAAGCTGAGTTCTTCACCTTGAAGGGGATGTTCCTGGAGAAGCTGAGTCAAAAAGAGGAGGCAGACGCTGCGTATGGAACGGCACTTTACTATGACATCGGCAAAGCTAAGGCCTGGGCCGAATGGGGCTATTTCAACGACCGCAAATTTAAGGAGGACCCTACAGATTTGAATTCCGCAAGACAAGCCCTAACCTCGTACTTGCAAGCTATTGGTAGTTACAAGAGCGGCAAGGCCAGGAAGCTTATTGCGCGTATTCTATGGCTCCTCAGTCTGGATGATTCGAATGGAACCATCGCTGCCGGCTTCGACGACTACAAGGGAGAAACCCCTGTCTGGTATTGGATCACCTTCATACCGCAACTTTTAACAGGCATGGCCCACAAGGAGGCCCCCAAGGTTCATGCAATCCTTCTAAAGATAGCGAAGGCATACCCTCAATCCTTATACTTCCAATTGAGGACGAATCGTGAAGACATGCTTGCCATCAAGAAGAACCAGGAAGCCAAGGAGAAGGCGCGACAGCGAGCACAATCGGGAGCATCTAGCAGCAAGCCGAGCAGTTCGCCATCACTCAGCAAGGACAATCTGCAAGTGAAACTAGATTCATCTTCCAGACCCGCGACCTCCAATGGCGAAGGCACTGCACACGCCAAGACAGAACCCTCAGAGGGTAATGGAACTTCCAATGTCCCGCAAGCTAGTGGCACGACTTCCGCGCCTAATGCGGATCAACAGTCGGCCGGAAAAGACGGCGCGTCTTCAAGCACCACGCAGAAGAGACCGCCTTGGGAACTCACAGAGGAGATAATGTCGGTTCTAAAGACTGCTTTTCCTCTCCTTGCTCTCTCTATGGAGACGATGGTTGACCAAATCCAAAAATACTTCAAATGTCCACCTGATGAAGATGCGTACCGCCTCATTATAGCGCTCCTTAACGATGGGCTTGCGTATGTCAGCAGAATGCCAGCTTCATACGCGAAAGATGTGAAGCTGCCAGCGGCCACTGAGACTAACATTACACGGTTTGCTGAGACGATCCTTCCTGCACATATCAAAAAGTCTTTCGAGGCCGAATTCGTTCAAGTGAAGCCAACAATGTATGAGTATATTCATAAACTCCGAAAGTGGCGTGACAAATTTGAGGAAAAGCTCGATCGCAGAAACCCGAAGGCTTACCTGGAGGCATACTCGCGACATCTGAGCGAGTTCCGCTACCAGAAGTTTGATGATGTTGAAGTTCCCGGCCAGTATTTGCAGCACAAAGATAAAAACCAGGACTTCATTCGAATCGACCGCTTCCTCCCTAATGTGGAGCTGGTTCGAGGCGTTGGTGGCTCTCATCGACGCCTGAAGATCCGGGGCCATGATGGTAGCATACACTCATTTGCCGTTCAACATCCTGCCGCACGACATTGCCGACGGGAGGAGAGAATTCTACAACTATTCCGACATTTGAACCAGACACTTGCAAAGAAGAAGGAGAGTCGGCGTCGCGACCTGCAGTTCACAGTGCCATTGATTGTTCCTCTTGCTCCACACATAAGAATTGTACAAGACGACACATCATACATCACACTGCAAGGGATATATGAAGATCATTGCCGACGCAATGGGATGCTTAAGGATGAACCCGTCATGTTCACTATGGATAAATTAAGGGGCCTCATTGAGCCCAAGGGAGGTGTAAGCTCTGTCCCATCCAATCATGAACCAGCAGCACCTAATGAACCAATGCAGAAGCCCCCTGAGCAAACAGCGATGGCCCGCCTTGAGGTGTTTACGGCCATCCAGGAGAAATGGGTACCGCGCACTGTCGTCCTCGAGTATTTCCAGAGCATATTCCCCGAGTTCTCAGAATTCTGGTTATTCCGACGCCGATTCTCCTACCAGCTCGCAGCGCTCACATTTATGACGTATGTCCTGTACAGTACCAATCGATATCCTCACAAGATACACATCGCTCGAGGCTCGGGAAAGATCTGGGGCTCTGAGGTTATGTCATTCATGGCACCCACAAAGCCCTTCTTCCACAATCCCGAGCCGGTACCCTTCCGTCTCACCCCGAATCTACAGACCCTCATGGGTCCTCTAGCGACGGAAGGTATATTTAGCTGCTCGATGATGGCGATCGCGCGTTGTCTGACTGAGCCCGAATTTGAGCTGGAGCACGCTTTGACTTTATTCGTTAGAGACGAGGTGATCTTCTGGTTTACCAGCAGCCATCGCACTATCCATCTCAATGAAAGCCAACTACGAGATACAGTACAGACCAACTGTGAAATGATCGTCAAACGCGCTGTGAGCCTGGCTCAAAGTCCGGTCGGCAATCTACCGGCAAACCAGACGGTCATCGACCTCATCGCGAGGGCTGTCAACCCTATGAATCTCGCGCAGTGCGATGCTCTCTGGATGCCATATCTCTAAACTTCTCTTTTGGTTCTACAGTAATAAACATTTGCATCGATGGAAACAGTCAGCAATATTCATTGGTGGTTGGGGTTATGAAAGGCGAGGTACTTTTGTAGCAAGGCGTTAAGGGAGTCAAGAACATTACCATTCAAGGTCATATGAAGGTCACAGGTCCTAGTTATTAGGTCAGACGGCAACGTGGAGTACTCAATATGGACTCGAGATAGTACAGGCTTTCGTTTCAGTGAATTCCCATCATCCTCTCATGCTGTATACTATCGTTACTAGATTCTGATTTAATCAAGAACAACATGGTGATAAATGCTTGGCTTTCATTAGTATTCGCCCGTGTGTGTGTGACTGTGGTTGTGATATTACTGACTGGAGTATATCTATGACAATGGTAATAGGGGGCGGATCCCCACTCGGTGATTACGGTTTGACCATCCTCTACGAATACTTATAATAGTGAGGAGCCGCTGCTGGATAGAACCCAGCTTCATATAACAGGTAGAAGCAACAGACACGCCCTATGTACAAGTATCTAACTATATCTCAAATCAGCTACTAACTTACATGTACAAATCATCAGTGCGGTTAACCGTCGTTTTTTTTACCTGGAAACTCACCCTTTTTGCGAAGCATTTCGGCCACCAGTAATAGATATTAAGTATAATAGCTGTAACGACCTTATACAATAATGAGCTAGCTATCAGTATATATAGTCATCCCAATTTTTAGAATTTAATTAATATACAGTATACTTCAGTAAAGTTGGGTATGTATACTGTCCGTTCCGTGGGATAACCCCTTTAACCTAACTTTGCAGCATTATAAAACCCCACAGCCAGCCCAAATTAAAGACATTAAAGCTAATAGAATATAATTAAATTCAGGCCATTTTATTTCTTATTCCTTTTTGCTTCAATCCTAAAGTAAACTTGATGAGCTTTGGTGGAAATATAAGAAACGGCCACGCTGATATGGTAGGTAAGAGGTAAGTAGCCGAGGTAAGTATGACAGTATTTTTGAAGATATATAGCGTCTAGATGAAAATAGATTGAAGATATTATCACCTTATTTCGAATAGCATCGACGGTTCACAACGCAGCAGCGCTTCTCCGTTCATCATACCGTGGACGTAACACTCGCCGATGAGTTGGTAGTAGGTATAAGGATCGCTCTTCAGAGGCGCTTTATCCGCCTTCGGCAATACACCTACCGGTCCATTCCGCTCCCAGTTCTGCTGGATTTTCTTCTTGGTCGCATTGGATGTTGACTTCATGTTATCCACTAACCCCTGGATCTGTCTACGGCTGGCAGCGACTCTTCGTAGGGAAACGCTGTCCCGCCATACCTGGCCGATCTTTGCAATGGATCCCCACTCTCTCTCTTGCTGCTTCTCTATTTGCTGCTGGTTCTCCTCTTTGACTTCTTTCTTTGTCTTGGTGATTGGGCGGAGCACGACGGGTACACTACACCCGTACAACACGCAAATCAGATCGCCTGGGCGCGTGGCTTCCGGCGCGAGACCTAGGCTCCGCTCTCTTTCCGTGCGCATGAGTCGCCGGTTCCATATCACCGACTGGACTCGCCGGAGTACATCGCCTATGACGCGGTTGTTGGAGTCGATGATTTCTTTGGTGTTGAGCGAGTCCCCGCGTACGCCTTGGTTGAGCGCGTGCCGTATCAACCGAGGATAGTATCGTGGTACGTTCTCGCCCATCGGGCCGCGATCCGCTATGAGAGTCCGCCAGAACTCGTCCGGTAAGTCGCTGTTCGGGTCCATGCGCCGTGCCATCCTGATCCAGTCGCTTGGGATGTTTCCTTGCTGCGATGGGTGCTTTAACACCTTTACCTTATCGAGGATGAAGCCCTCTACGAACATACTGTGATAGTGCAGTCCGTTTAGTCCTGGGCCCTGACTGCACTGGGTTACTCCATTTTCGATTCGGAAGTTCTCCGTGATACCACGAGTTCCGGCCGCGCTGTACACGCATTTTATAGGGAGTCCGACTAGATTATCTGCATTTTTGCGCCTTATATTTTGGCCTTCGCCGTCCATTCCGAATGCTGCTTTGGCTAGAGTCGGTACCCATGATGGTAAAGTGTCTTCTCCTTCCTGCGACCGTTCCAATTTGGTTTTTATGCGCCAGTGACCATCTTCATCCTCGCCGTAGTCGCAGAACTCATCAAGTGGTGATGGTTCCGGAGCCCACGGCCGGCAGATGATGTCAAGAGCTCTTGTCTTGTCGGATTTGTGAATAACCCATTCAACAAATTGGACGTAGACATCTGATAACGGGAGTTTGTAGTCCACATGATATAGGCTGGAAACATTTCCTGCCGTCAGCTGCTTGGCAAAAATTTGCCTTATATATTCCTTCCCAATCCATTCTTTAATCTCATCTCTTTTAAGCTCATTTGCAGGTTCCGTGTCTCTCGCAATCGCGAGGAATGCATATATAGCATCGCGGGGTTCCGAAGAGTTGAAGGTCGCGAATCTGGAGACGAGATACTCGAGGCTATATTGGGCTTGAAGTTTATCTCCCGAGGGTCGTCGAAAGATGTTGTTCATCTCCTCGACCAACTTCATAGCACTTGACTCAGAAACGAATTCAGGCATACGTTCGGGGACCTTCTTATTAGTATTCCCATGAGCCTTGCGTGCAATCGTTATTTCCTCGTTAGAAAGTGAGACGGCATCCGCAAAAATGTCCCAATCCACACGATCCATCCCACACAAGAGAGTTGCTTTTTGGGCGACGGCGATCTCTTGTACGATCCATCGACGGGAAAAAACGGGCCTCCTCATGAACGCCGATAGAGCTTGCCAGGCCTTGTCAATCTCATCATCCTCAATCAGCCAATAAAATTCAGTCAAATTAGAGACCTGAGTTTCTATGAAATTTATAGCCAGTCCACTGTTATCGTCCTCGTCACCGAGCCATATGTAGACACAGTCTGCCCCCCTAAGAATGTTGGCCATCAACGACACCCGGGAATATCTTCCGTTGATGGTGTCTTGGTCCATGCAGACGAAGTCGACCCAGACCCTGGGTACTCCATGGGCACGAAGTGCTCGCAGGGCAGAGTTGAGACTCTTCGGCACCAAAAAATCATGGGGTTGGTCAGACTATACCACCTTTCAGAGTTAGTAGCTGTTCGGTTTATTGATTCTAATAGATCTCTCATAGAAAAGCATGCATATATGGACTAATAGTTACTGACCTCAATAATATGAATTATTTCCATATCATTACAATCCTGATTATCCCAGCACCCTGAAAGTGCACCATATGGCTGGTCATCCACTCTGCCTTTCACAAGGCGACACTCAACCATTTCATTGGCATTTTCAATTATCTCTAAAACGCGGATCTCGTTCGATGGGTTGTCTAAAGGGCAATACTTCTCATGCGAATAACTAGGAGCCATTGCCAACGCCGCGCTGAGCGAAGGGCCATCGGGAAAGCATTACATCCCAAGGCTCTCCCGAGGCTCTCTTATGTATAGGACCGGAAGACATGATCACCTTGCATGAAGAGGAACCGCCCCTGACAGGATGACTTCTCTGGGTGCCTAGGTACGTAGGTAGCTATAATTCGTCCATTTTCTAGAGAACCCACTTTTCCCGGCGCCTGGCTGTAAAGCCCATGCAGGGGCAGTTTGGAATATACATCTTAGACGCCGCTTACATCTTGGTTAAATATTAAATATGCTACATCCAAGATCACTTGCTACGATCATCTTTTTTCGACTTATGCGGATTTATATCCCCTCATCTGTAAGGAGATAAAATACCCCTTACTTTAACCCCAATAAGGGGCACTAAACTTTCAAATACACTAGCAAATTAACAACGAACAGCCCCTTTTTATTATATTGTTAATAATTAACCAATACCTCTTTCAACTACCATCATAAATGCCTTCAAATCCTAACTACGATAATTGAGTGGTATGATGGAAAGAAGTTGTCATTGAGACAAAACATACCTGAAAATTATGCCTGTCTTTTCACCAAAACCAAAGCAGAATGATAAATGACTTATGGAGATAACGGACGACAGTCTGTATGTATCACGTAGTATTGCTTCCCCCGCGTAACCACGTTTTCTCCAGGTCCCATTGCAACTCAAAGGTGTAGTCGAGATAGATTGTCTATAAATAAAGCCTATATTCTACGTCGACTACGATGGCCATTCTGACCCTGGGCCGGCTTTCGTTCATCCAATTCTACCCCTCTTACTAGCGATCGAGGGACATATACACATAATAAAGTTTAAGGCACGAGATACGGTGATTGCCAATAAGCCTGGTGATGGTGTCATCGTAGACGAGATAATATCTGTGATCGCCGGGAAGGATTGGCGAGTCCAGTGGTCTCACGATGAATAAGATGGATCCTAAGGAGAGGGCCTTGGTGCGCAAGCTGGACTGTTACATAATGGTAGGCCTCTCATGCGAATCCCTCAAGTCATAAGCGAAAAGAAAGGCTTATACTCGGAACAGCCAACGATATGTGTCATGTACTTCCTCAATTACATTGATCGCAACGCCATCGCGCAAGCTCGTCTTAACCACCTTGAGCATGATCTCAACATGGCAGGCAGCGAATTCAATACTGCAGTCAGCATGTAGGCTACCCCTTTCCGTGCTGACCGATATGAGGAATTCGGCTTAACCGTGGTGCCCCAGCCTCTTCGTTGGATAGTCCGGACGTTGTTGATCGAGGAAAATGGGAAGATCTAAGCGTCCACTTCAGAGCGAGTTAACTTGTACAGCTACTGATGAGAAAGGCATCAGAGTAGCATTTGAATATGTATAGATCGTCAGTAGGAATCGCTATGGAAAGAGTAAGACGTGCTAGAAACGGTACCTCCGTAGATCCTTACCTAATGCCGTCTTTAGTGCTATCTCGGCGTTTTTGATAGGCCTGAAAGAGCCGATAAGAACTCCGATATCGACTTTTATCCAAGATACAAGATTACGTATTCTCAGTACCTCGTCTAAATATCCTACAACTTCCGAATTTTCTCGCCAAAACCAAGAGCACGCCGATCTCAAGACGCTGGAGGTTCAATTGATGCGCCGAAGCTAGCTGCGACCCCGAGACATAGCCATCGCGCAGCCGAAACACCGCAACAACGAGAATGGCGACCCGGCGCATCGTCTCGCCGCGCTCGGCATTCGGCGTACCCTTACGAGCGATAGTATCACGGCCGTACTCGAGCAGCACCGCGCAGTCCACGGTCTCGCTAGCATACGACCACCATATACCCCCGAAGGGCGACCGACACGAGCAAGACGCGCCTATAATATTCATGCACGGGCTATTCGGGTCGAAGAAGAACAACAGGAGCGTGAGCAAGTGAGTTGGCTAGTTCTTCAGCCCTGCCCCCCCCCTTCTTCCAAGACCTTAAAACGGGAGCGAGGGTAGAGAACGAGCAAAACCGCTGACGGTACACACGTTCCAGAGTCCTAGCGCGGGATCTCCAGCGCCACGTCTACACGGTAGTAAGTCCAACTACCCGCCTGTCCCGCCAGCGCCGCAACGATCTAACGATCGACCCCCCCTCCTCTCCATAGGACCTGCGCAACCACGGCGAATCCCCGCACGCGCCGCGGCACGACTACCTCGCCATGGCCGACGACGTCGCGGCCTTCATCCGCGACCACGGGCTGCGGGAGCCGGCGCTGATCGGGCACTCCATGTGAGCCATCTCCTCCCCCCCCTCACATCCCCTCAGTCTCTCACGCGAACCAGGGGCGCCAAGACAGCCATGACGCTAGCCCTCGGCTCGCCGTCGCTGGTCTCCAGCGTGGTGTCCGTGGACAACGCGCCCGTGGACGCGGTGCTGAACGGCAGCTTCGCGCGGTACATCGAGGGCCTGCGGCGGATCGAGCGGGCCTCGGTGTCGCGGCAGGCGGACGCGGACGCGATGCTGGCGCCGTTCGAGGCCGACGTCGCGGTGCGGCGCTTCCTGCTGGGCAACCTGTACCGGCCCGCGGGCGAGCCGGCCTTCCGGTCGCGGGTGCCGCTGGACGTGCTGGCCGGCGCGCTGGGCCACCTGGGCGACTTCCCCTTCAAGGACCCGGCCCGCGCGCGCTTCGAGAAGCCCGCGCTGTTCGTGCGCGGCTCCAGGAGCAGGTATGTCCCCGACGAGCTGGTGCCGCTCATCGGGCAGTTCTTCCCGCGGTTCCGCCTCGTGGACGTCGATGCTGGGCACTGGCTCATATCTGAGAAGCCGGAGGAGTTTCTTCGAGGTGAGTTTAGTTTTTTTACATACCGATCCTAGACCCTTGCGGCTCTTGAGATTGGGAAGCTAATGAGGTCCTGGCGTAGCTGTTATAGAGTTCCTCACGCCGACGGAGTAAAAGAGACGAAGAGGCTTGCATTGGCGTTCAGGCATAGATTTCTAATATGGAAAATCATTCGTGTATCATTTGCGTAGGGGGATATCATCTAGAGGGAAAACTATGTACATTGAACAACGCATCGCAACCTCGGCGTTCATATCGGATCTGCTGGGAACAAGATAGAAGACGGGTGTGTTGCTTAGCAGGGACAAGCCGAGGAGTAGTTGGACCCTAGACCTAGATTGAGACCCGTGTTGCTCGACGTGGACGTGGCCGCGGCCAGGAGCTGGGGTTTCTGGATGATCTTGTCCACGACCTCGACGAACGGCTTCCTGATGTTCTCGCGCGTCTTGGAGCTGAGCTCGCAGAACTCGGCGCCTTGCGACTCCGCGAACGCCTTGCCTTCCTCGTAGGATACGGCGCGGCTGCCAGAGGCTGCCTTATCCAACTTGCTTCCAACCTTTGCTTGAGCGTTAGTGGTGATCCCTATTCGATGAGATATGACAGCTATAGATAAGGGGAATACGATACCAAGTAGAGCACGGCGTCTGGGGACGCATTCGATCTCGCTTCGTCGATCCACTTCTCCATGCTGAGGAAGCTTTTCCTGCTAGTGATGTCGTATACTAAGATGACGCCGTGAGCGCCGCGGTAGTAACTAGTTGATAAGGTGCGGAATCTTTCTTGGCCGGCCTTTGAGAGTGGCCATGTTAGATTATGGCACATAGCTTATGACGTGAAGTAACGGTTCAAACTGGAAGAGTGTATAACTTACAGTATCAAACAAGTTAAGTCTATATGCCTTGCCCCGTACGGCGAGCTTCTTCATCTAGAGGCACGGATCGGACATCAGCCTTGGCTCTCTCTTTATCTACGCGGTCAGATGCAGTATCTCTCATCTCACCTTGAAATCAATGCCGATCGTTGCCGTCGTCGACTCCGGATCGAACTGGTCATCGCAATCTATAAAAACTATCAGAGCCGAAACGATAATCAGCTAGGAAAGGGTAGCTCATACATCTCAGCAGCACTGTTCGTCACCCAAACATATGCCATCCCGTTAGCCTCATTCCAAATAACGTCTTTTTGGTGAACTCCGTTTCCTTCCGCGGCGCGCCGGTGTGACGAAACCCCCGGGACAGTGATGGCTCTTTTAAGCGGGATCGGAAGATGATCCCGTTAATTAGGTAATGTTCCATACGTACATGCAGACTTGCCGGCGCCGGAAGGGCCGATGATCAGGACCTTGAGAACCGGTAATGAATCCTCCATCCTCTTTTTTTTCTTGGTAAGGTTGTTTTGTTGTCTAGTTGCTTTGCTTGCTCGAGCGATCGATCTAGCTCTTGTGGGGCTCGGCGACGATAATGCAACCGCCGTTTATGGGTGAAGTAAAAATATGGATTTTATAGATATTTCAGGTAATAAATATTGAAGATGATGCTTTCGTAGCTTTCATAGGTAAGAGGAAAGTAACTTGGCTTATCCTTCCTTACTATTTAGGCTCTTAGGTAATGTGAGTAATGTCATAATATTGGTTGTATCGCTTGATTTGATCATGCGACGGTGCGCTATCCTTTTAAGGTGGCGGTTTTAATTCTTGGTCCCGGGTACCTCTTGAGAGTTTAAGCTAATAAGGTACATACATCCATGGATGAGTTTGATAAGGTTATATGCGTGTTGCACATGTTAGGTACTGACTTGTGACGCAAGATAAATAAATCATTGGTAGAACACTCGGTGTCGTGGAAAGAACCTGGAACAGTCCTGTGACGAAAGAACTATTTACCAATATTTTACTATCTTTGTTGGTCCAAAGTTCCAATACTCAGTGCATCATCAACACTTCACCAAGGGAGATGGATACTGCACAGTCACCTACCCAGGCTGATACCTACCTAAGCACCAGCTATCACTAGGCGTAATGTGCACGTGGCATCCATGATGAAATCTCTAGGTGGCCTTGGAAGTGCATAAAGGAGTTACCCGTTAAGAAAGCCTATCAGAATAAACCATCGTGACAACAATACTCGTGGGCCTGTTATGTTGGAACGGAACATGGGTAAATCTCTGGAAATACGTGTAGAAACATAAGTGTCACATTTACGTCCTGCTGGATACCAGTCTTTCCGATCCTTCCGGCAATCAACGGTCTGCCCGAGTATGGAAGAAAAAAAAAACAATGTCAAATCACATAACTAATCACGATAGTATGGAACGCCCACAATGTCAGCTAAACCTTTCTCATTTTTTTCTGTCCTGAGGGGCCTGCTGTAACCGCGGCTACCATGCCGCGCCGAATGCAATCAGAAGTGAGACCTATTGCCATTGCACAAAAACCCACGCCGTCCCATGACCAGAGTGCATCATAATTAGACCTCCTCAAGGACTCGTTCCTTGAACTCACGCTCCACCTTCTGTCCCTCCTCGTTCGTCGTGGACTCTCCGTGGAGGTTCATCAAGGCACCGAGGTCGAACTTGGGCGACTTTAGGAGCTTGACCTTGCGGATGTGCACCTAAAAGAGAAAAAGAAACAATGTTAGCCTATTTGGTCATATGATAGTCTAGCCGTAGCATCAAATCAAGGAAAGCAATCACATACGTTCTGGAGCGGGTAGATGCCTTGCGTAGCCTTCTCGATCTCACGGCCAATGACCTCGGGGATGAGCTTGGAGGTCAGTTGCTGCAAGGTGCAGGTAGCAGCCTCGCGCTGGATGATCTCGACCATCTTCTTTCGGATGGCACGAATTTGAGATGAGGCGGCGTAGGTGGTCTTCTTGATCTGGTTAGGTCGTCGCTTGGTGAAGGCAATCGCGAAGAGACGGAGGAGGTATTCGTCGACAGTCTTGACAGTGACGTTGGCCTCGATGAGGGATTGCCACTTTCGCACTAGAGATCGTAGCTTGTCGGAGGTGAAGTCCAATCCGTGGAAGTTGGTCAGGCAGTTCTTGCCTTGGACCTCGTCGACGCGTAGCTTGACCTTGCGGAATGCGTGGTCCTCATCCTTCTGAAGATCGGCTAGGGAGACCTCGAAGATTCGGCCCTTGAGGGCATCGTTTGCGTTCTTGAGACCGGTTGTTCGGTTCACGAGCGTCTTACCAACACTGCACATTGAAGTCAGATATTAATAAGTCCAATAATGCTGAAAGGAATTATTCGTACTCTCGGATGTTGAAGGGAGCAGGGGCCTAAATGTGAACCGCAGTCAGTTTTGATATTGATAGTTCTTTGATTCATAGAAAATTTATTTATCGTTCAATAGACTAGAGTTGGGTTTGCTTACCTTGATCGAGTACCAATCCTTGCGTGCGAAGGGGTCCTGTGCCTTCTTCTTAAGGCCCTTCTTGCCCTTAGACAATCTCTTGTTCCTATGGTGGACGAAAAGTTAGTACTAGATTCTTCTCTCAGTTCCTGGGCGCGGGGATGATGAAAGGCAATTGATTCTTTCGCCAGTTTCGAGTATCGCGAAATCGCAGACGTCGCAATGATTAATTATAATTAAATATACTTACTTTCCAACCGCCATGTTTGCGAGTAGTTATGATAGCTCGCAATGTAGGACGTTGTTGAAGTTGTGTTGAAAGAACTTTTTGGTGTTTCGTGATGGATGGATCTGGCTGCGAATTCTAGTGCGGCCAAAATTTCGTTTGTGCGCGGAAAATCTAATGGTGTGGGGCAGTCACGTGTGGTGTATCCTCGATTAAAAATAATAAAAATGTAAGGAAAGATGCTTTTAGCGACTACCTATGTACCTAAGTAGCTTGTTAGAGTCATAAAACTGCGGGGTAACTGCATATTCAGGGTTTTGCAAACCCAAAACCTAAAATCCTATTAGGTACATATGTACCAAATAATGTATTATGAATAAAACCGATAAATATTATTATTGAAAAAGTGAAGGACATTGCGATAACGGATGCTTCATTCGCAAATGGCTCGATCTTCAAGGCTTTCATTTTTATTTTGGTTGATCGTGACATAACCAACAGATCAGATTTCACTTCCAATTACAACAATGCCACTTAATTGAGAATAACACAAGCTACAGTGAGATTGTCTATGTTACTATCTCATTATCCCGTATTGTCTGGGCGTCATCTCGACCAGCAGTCGTCGACTAAATCCCTCACAATTACCTCAGTTCGCCCTGGTGCTGTTTATCCCACGGGTATTTCTAAAGAATCTGTTGTGTGTATTGTTTTTCGAGATATGAGGTGGTCGAACGAACCATCCCGACTTTTTTTTTTTTGCTCTTTATTATTTTTCTTTTCTTTCTTATCCTTCCCCTCCATTACTGCCGCTGCCGCTCTTAGAAAACGGGGTATCCTATTTGTTGCCATTCGTATGCTCACATGCAGTATTTAGATCCCGCCCAAAAATTCCATTAACCTGTATCAGTCCCGCCGAGGGGCCGATCCCGAAAAAGCAGTCCAAGGCATCTTACATAAGGATATGTAGATCCTGGTTAGTGGTGTACAAAACCAATACATAGAAACCATTTGCAAAAATAACTCCCCGGCGCCTGTTGACCTGTCGTCATGCTTTATCGTCTCGCTCTCGATATCGTTGCATCATGGAAGAAAAAAGCGTGAGACGAGAGCTCGTGTTTCGGGGACCTCGGTGAATCCCGGCTCCCCGATGGCATGCCTCCCGTCAGATTCTCCCATCCTAACAATCCCCTGATTTCGTACGAGATAATTCAAGCCGTCCTTTCCACCGCCGCCTTCTCCTCGTCTGGATGCTCGCCCACCTCCCAAGCGTCGAAACTGGGAAAGCTGAAGTAGCAAGCGGAACCTAAGTAAGTGGTCAGGTCAGTTGTCGTTGGCATTTATTGACAGCATTGCCCCTTGGGAACCCCGGAGGTCGGTGGTAGGTACGCACGTGGATCATGAGTAGTGTCTGTGAGACGAGGTTCGCGGACCTCTGCGGAGTCGAGACCGAAGCTCCGCGTCGACGACGGCGACGAGTTGGCGTGGGACACCGCTACGCGGCTCAGCAGCTCCGTCGCCCTCCGGCTCGCGTTCGGGTTCGTCAGCACCCCTTTGCACGCATTAGAGGTCGTGATGGACGGCTCCGTGGCGCACGCCCTGAGCAGGCGGGGCCGGCGTCTGTCCGAGTTCTTGGGCCTTGGAGAAGACTCTCTTCGGGGCACGATGTCGGGTGAGTATCTAGATGTAGCCATTCCAATCCCAGATACCAGGTTTTCTTCTATGCGATGTTGATGATGATGAAAATGGATATTATCGAGAATTGCTTGCTTGCTGCTGGATATTGTGTTGTAACCTTGGAAGCTTGCGATATGGGTGGCAACTGTTTTTGCTGAAAACAATGGGATGCGGGCTGGAGGAGTATATGCTGCCCCCCTCTCCCCCATCGATTAATGGATATCTCACGCGTTTAAGACAGTACGCAGCAAGGCGAAAAAAAGCCCGCTAAGACCCAGTCTCCTACCGGCTGTTGTGGAACGACCTCCCCCAGACGGTCGGTGCGGGTATGCCACATGTCACTCACGAATGGGGACATTTCGCATGTGGTGGCAGCTCTATGGTCTCCGTTGTTCTGGGTGGTTTGGGCAGTAGACGCCTGCAGCGCAGTTGGGCCGTCCTGCGCCAGTTTTAGAGACGTGGAGGGTGGAGTACTGCTGACAATGGAGCCACTCACGAAGCTACAAACGTCTAAATATCTCTTAACTTCTGCAACCCATCCTTGCATACTACTATCCCAGTATCCATTTTGCCCTCTAAATGTACTACGTGGTAGCCTTCCCCATTTTTCCTCTAGGGGTTAGAGACGGCGACCTGTCAGCTCCTAAAATAAAAAAAAGGGAGGCCAGCACGATTTCAACGCGGATTCTGTGATAATCAACCCCCTGTATATTCCGTGCATCTAATCAATCCACTGAGGCACCTCCCGCTTCTCCTCCCTGTCAATGCATCTCATCATGCCTTCTAAGGCTGATGTGGACGAACTTGGGATTGAAGCTGCAAGATTCTATCATATGGATAATCTGGTTGAGTTGATGTGCGACGACGTAGCTTTACAGGATCGTTGCCGCCTGGACATGCTACAATTGGATCACCATCACACACTGTGAAATACCACAGATGCCACTGCAGTCACAAGGCATAATAACAGAGTACAAACAAGACGCGCTTTTAAGCATGCATACATTGGTCTCACGCGTGGCAATAAGTGGAAGCGGGGGTCCAAGGCGAGATCAAGTTTTAGAGCTATATGTATACTCCGGTCTCAGTCTTCTCCTACATCGGTCATCGGCAACCCAATTTCATTCAGTTGGAGAACTCATCAGTGATCAATGCTATAATTGTTATTAATACGATATCTCGATCTTTGGTTGGATGGTACTCACTCTTCCCACATTCGGCCCTGCACGGCTTTCAATTCGTCTGCAGTCATTCTGTGACCGGCCGTAAAGTATCCTGCGAGCTATCAGCCATCCACCACGAACTTGGGAGGCTGCTAGGGGTAAGCCTTAGACTTACCGGCTGTGATCTTGGCGTCTATCTCAACCCGCGAATCTGCGGGGATTAGGTCTTCGGGTAGTTCTATCCGCTCATGGATAGGGATACTGTTCTTGGTTAGACATCGATTCCGATGTGCTGTACGGGTGTCAGGAATAAGCTTACCCCTGGCCAACGATGGCATCGTACTTCATGCTACAGTGTAGCACATTAGCACCTGATAGGACCTCTCCACTATTTCTACCCGAAAGACTTACTTGCTCATACTTAACATTCTATCGATCTTCTTTATACCGAGCCAGTGGAGGATATCAGGCATTAGAGCCTGGAAACGCATGTCCTTGACTCCAGCAACGCTTTCGGTTCTCTTAAAATAATCTGAGGCGCGATCTTCTCCTCGTTTCCTTGCGTTGTATACAACTAACAGACATGGTTAAAATTTCGGCCTTCGGGTTAGAAGAAATCAATACTCACGATACTACTGGATGTTAGCACCCCTCATTAAACAAAAATCAAATGCGGAATGGAAAGTACCTTAGTAACTTCGCCCAAAGCACGCCCTTCTTTTCTGAAGTATATGACGACGCCGCTGCCTCCATTCTGGGCTTCTTTTACGGCCTCTTCGATGCCGAAGATAAGATAGGGTCTGCAAGTGCAGATATCGGAACCAAACACATCACTACCGTTGCACTGCATTCTGTGTAAGCCGGACCTTCTCTAGCCAATAGTCGAAACGCATAAATTACCTCATCATGAATACGCAAGGCTAATTTGCACTTCTCGTCTGACATCTTCGCCGGGTCCCCGAAGCAATAGACCGTCAGCCCGCCTGCAGATGTCAGCTTCAATAATGGGTACTCTCTTGGACTAGGGGCTTAGTTACCGATGGGGGGCAGGAAGACCTTGATATCACCTCGCGTGATAAGCTATACATATGAGCAACCAAACCTAACCCAATTTTTCCCGAGGAGGTAAACACTTACCTCTGGGTAACTACCACCAGTATGCTCGAACAGTGAGCGTCTGAGGACACCTTCATCTGCTAAGATCAGCCATCGATTTGACCACAGACTTCTCTTTTATAACGTACCTATACCAAACCTTTCAGCTACTCCAGGAAGATACCAGACCTATTATGATCAGTACCAATTCGGTCTAGAGGATTCAGAAACTCATTGATCCTTACTGGTTCGACTGCAAACTTGGTCACAGCAAGCTCTCCAGTCTCGTTCAGACAGACTTTCCCATCAGGAATACTAGAGTTAAGTCAGCTTGTGAATGGGCGTGACTGAAAATGGCTCGAAGAATACATACAGTCTACCTTTCCGGACGCTTTCTTCAAGCTCTGGGAGCTAGCTGAAAGTTAATATGAATCGTGGATTTGGAAGTTCGATGATTTTACCTTCATGTGAGCTTTAGTGATTGCGATAGTTGGGCGAATTTCGACTGAAATGGTACGTCAGTATACCTAGCACATAGATCTATTAGTCACGTATGACATTGCTTACCATTCTCTTTCTCTATAATGTCGGAAAACAACCATGGGGCCAGATGACCCCAGGGGTCCATGGCGACAATCTTCTTCTTGTCACCCCACTGAGGAAAAGGACCAAGATTTACAGCTGGATCCGTGTTCGTAAAGTCGGGTCTATGTCCCAAGTTTTAATTAAACATCATAATCTGTGTAGGTAATACCAGCATCATCATACCTATGGTTGGCGTTAAGCGCCTTGCTAGCGAGAGCAAGAGCATAGTAGATGGAATAGGAGCCGCCATGAGCTATACCATTCAGTTATATGAATATTTCAAAACCTTGGTAGTAGGGGGTAGCTTACCTCCGATAGCTAAAAACTAGTGTCAGTGACAGAACACAGCAAACAAGAATTGGCAAACTCACCATTACGTCTCCGGATTGTGGACGATGATCGGGAAACAACGACGGGGCCACGATCCCTTGCATCTGGAGCTCCCCATTGAAGAGTGAAGGGATTGATACCGATCTGTTTGGGATAGGTGCTGACATACTGTTAGTATTGGGCTATGATGCTTCTTATGAGAAGTGAAGCCTACGTAAGAATAATACGAGACGTGAAACCCGACTTTTGTGCCTGGGCTGCTTCTTTCGTTGCTGGGGGAGTCTTATCGACGTCGGCCTCGCCAGCAGGTAAAGTCGTTGGGACTATCGAAGTCGAGATCCCGGTAAGGGGAGATGGTGATGCCCTACTGATATCAGGGCTTGGGGCTCGGATGGGTGGACCCAAGGCATCGAGTTGATATGAGACTGATTCAACCTCAGATGCTAATCTATTCTGACCCTCTCGTATAGTCTTTAGAGCCTCAAGGACTTCGGCCATGCTCATTCCACCATCTGCGCCTGAGCCAGAACTTGCCATTATCACGGGTAGATGAATAACAACTTCAAATTGTAAAGAGAGAGACGGGTTTCTATGTGAATAAAGTAACTAGAGAAATGACAGCAGATTTGAAAAAGGATATGTTGCTACTATTAACAAATCTGAACCAATGCTGGTTTTAAAGAGTCAGAGTCAGTGACTGAGTAAGGTGAAGGTAAGATAGTTAAGTTAAAGCGGTATGGAAACAACAGAGAGTACGGATACATAAGGTAGATCGGTGGTCGGTATGTGTGGCTTCTATCTACATGTAGTGCCTAAGTTTCAATGAATGTACTGAGTACTTAGACCTACTAACTAAACGGTATATCGTGGACTCTTAACTGCTACCGGGCGAATTGGAATAACACCGGGCACACAAGTACAGACAAAGTACGGATCCAGACTTATATACTTGCATTCTACCTATCAACCTTATGTACCCAAGATAAGCTGCCCAAGAGATGTAGGCACCTGACTGCCTAATAATGGTCATAAGTATCCACTCCGACTAGACGTAATCCCCACTAGTTCGTACCTGCATCTATCGTAAACGTTCAAATATTCCGTTACTTCGATGCCCAGCTTTACCTTATCTAGGTAGCTAGGATATATCCTGGTTGATATGATCATATACTTAAACTGTATACTTAAGTTTTCTAGGTTTGCTAAGTGGAGTGGTATTAATATATGACTTTGTAAATTAGTTATCAAACTCGTATAAGGAATGTGCAACTAATAACTATCTTTGTGGATTGTAGCAACGACATTGAGGTCCGTGGAGTCTTAAGAGTTGGTCATGTGGAACGTCAATTGATATTGTAGGTACAGTCAGACCTGGCCATAGCGAATACCTTGCATAACGAATATTCGCCATAACGAATTTATCTACGGTACACAACGATTTTGTATGTAATTTAACGAATTTCTTTCCACAACGAAATTCGTTAGATATTTCAACTCACCACCAAAAAAATTCGTTATGGTCAATATACTTTTTCGTTTAAAGCATAATATAAGGCACAATATGAAGGAAATATTACTTATTACATAGCTCAACTAGGATCAAAGTATAGGTACAAGTAGATATATGGGATTTCCTAGTAAATTCATGTATACAGTACTTTCATTCCATAACGAATATTCGCCATAACGAATCCAAACCCGTGTTTTTATTAATTCGTTATGGCCAGGTTTGACTGTACTTGCACAAGTACCTCCTAGGGTTACCCCCACCAGTCCGTTCGCTAGTGGGTAGCGGCTCAATTGATAAGTGATAAGGGGAGCCTTCCCACACTAGGTACCTAGGTATTAGAGGGCCAGGGCTTCCCCAGGTGGTTTAGCACGGGACGTAGGCTGTATTACCTAAAGTTTGTAGGTAACAGATATATGGATACTTTCAAACATCGCGTAAAGTTAACATCCTGTGTTAAACCCTTTCCCTTTTATGAAATTTGTTGTTTTGCGATAGGGAAGCCGGCAACATTACGTGAAAGCAGTAACAAATCCTATTGATGGAATCATTTTAGAATTCCGGGGGTTGCTAGGAAACTATCCTAGCACAGGGCGCACCGTTTATTTCTACGCGACAGCCGACGTCATTTCAGGAAAAAAGTGCGAACAACCTGGAACTGACCACGATCAATCCGTCAATCAAAGCGACCTTCTCTTCAATCCAACAAACCAACAAACTCCCCTCCAACGTCGCAATTGATCTCCCTTCTGATCAAATAAACGACATCCACAATACAAAAAGTTGATATCAACTATTTAGGTTGAATCCTACTCTCGGTTCGCTGCTATGGTTTGTAGCCTTGTCCATCAAATAGGTATACCTCGCGGGCACTGATGGTTCGCCACTACAGGGGAAGCGCAAGAAGAGTTCGCGAAAGCCTCAGGGCAAGAAGAAGGTATCTCTCCACGCCGATCTAATATGGTATTTTGAAGGATAGGAGACTCACCAAATCGCAGAACGATCCTCTACCCACAGTATTTACCTGCCTATTCTGCAACCACGAGAAGTCGGTTACGGTCAAGATCGAGAAAAAACTAGGTATCGGTGAACTAGAATGCAAAGTGTGTGGTCAGAGATTTCAATGCGGTGTCAACTGTGAGTAGAAGCGCATCTATTATCATGATTTTAGCTCTAATGTGTATTAGATCTTTCGGCACCTGTCGATGTCTACAGCGAATGGATCGACGCAGCAGGTACGTCAATTTTGACCTGTATAATACCCAGAAAATTGGTTACAAAATTCACTGACACCAATCTAGACGCTGTGGCCAAAGATAAGGGCACTGGAAGTGGCTCCGCCTTAGGTCCAGCTTCTCGTCCCGGACCAAAACAGTCCGCAGCTGGTCGTTTTGATGACGACGGTGAGGATCTCGGATATGAGGGGGATGGCATTGTGCCTGATGATGAAGATGACTGAGCAACAAATATGTCTTTTACGGATTAAGTTCTATCTTGCCAAATCACTGCGAGGAGGAAATTGGAGCAATAATGAAGCTCACATATCATAACGCGCGGTCAGTAATACTATGATCTTAGGTCACTCATACCGGTAATCCATCCGGTGCTATCTGTGGTTCTCCGTAGGCCATGCCATCTACACGAATAGTTGGCTTTACCTTACTACTTACACAGAGAGCAGGACTAACATGCAGGTGGTCCTACATGCTCGCAAATGCTGAATTCTACGTCTTGTTTCCTAAGTTCGCCTGTGCTCGTGACTAATACTCTACATGGTATAAAACCGATCTCCAAAGTCACCTAGACCTGGGATGATATAGCTAGACTGATGTTAGCGGTACTTCAGCATGATATGGTGCAGTCGACATACTTCTTCTCGTCAAGGCCCTATGAATCATCTCGATTAGCACTTATGTTTTATGCGGATTGAAGGGGCTTCTTACCTGGTCAACGAATGCAGTCACGACTCGAAGTCGGGGAAATTTGGTTGCAAAGTTTTGAATCCCCTGGGGACTAGCGATCAAGTTCAGAAAAAGGATTCTTTCTTCAGGGACACCACGAGATTTAAGGACATCCACAGCCATGATGGCGGATCCACCTAAAGTTAGCCAACCCAGGTTAGTTGTGAAGTGTGAGGAAATATGACACGGGTAGTTGTCTGACCTGTTGCAAACATTGGATCAAGTAGAAGAACCCATCTTTCGGAGATGTCCTCGGGCAATTTATCGTAAAACAGCCTCGGCGTTGCGGTCTCCTCGTCTCGCTGGATCAAGATCTTGCCGATTCTCACCGACCGACAGCAGTCTCGAAGACCCTGTTCCATGGCTTCACCGGCACGCATGATAGAGACACCGCATATTTTCCCTTGGAACATGAGCCCCGCGTAAGTGCGGCCAACGGGGGTAGTCACGGTGTGCTCAACGACGGGTAGATGGTTCAGCCCTTCCTCGACGAGTAGGCGAATGATTCGGTTCGAGTAGAATATGAAGTCTGCTCGTTCTGTTTGCCTGTCGCGAATTTTCCTATACCGGATATATTTCATGAGTGATTCGAGCACAATTATAATCCATTATAATAACATGCTCGAGTCTCGCCAAACAAGGAAGTTACTCACGTGAGTAGTGCGATGAGCTGTGGTGTCTGGGGTAACGTGACAACGTTGTCATGTTCGACTTCTGTCGAGACAGTCGCAATGGGTTTTTGGCTGGGCGAGCGGTAGTCAGGTCCGACGCATTGCACAGGGCCAGCTTGAGGGCGATTTCCAGATTCGGTAGCCATCCTATATTCCGTAGGCGGTGAATAGTGTAATAATGGATAATATGTGATGTCCCGTGGGTATTGTCCGCGGGTCAAAAGCACAAAGTTTTAGCGACCCCTTGTGCGGTAACTTGACTTCCTAAAATAGAGATTGGTTATTCGACGTGAATAGTCTAGAGAAGCAAAAGGGGCTCTTGACTACCTATGATGAAGGTATTGCGTCTCCAATGTCGGATATAAAAGTATAGATATAAAGGTTGAAAACCCCACAAGTGAAATGATTAGTCTAATGAAAATAAGCTTAGTTACGTATGATATATAATGTGAGAGGGGTGCTTACAGGGCCAAGTCCCGATATAATTGAGGGAATGAATCTCAATTTGAAATAGTCGATGTTGAACGATAGGCCATTTTGTGGGTTGTTTGGAAAAATATAGTGATAAGTATAACCTCTTAAGCGTAAATCGAGACTCGTGGACGGAAGCTGGACTGGTAAAAAGTGAAGGTTGCTACGATAAGCCCCAATAGGCAACTTCTAAATAGTACATATCTTGGCATATATTTGCCCACTATTTGCCCCGCGTGTACCTAGGTACCTAGGTACTTTTAAGGGTCGTTTGTCGTTTCAGGGCTTTTGTAGAAGTTCAGCTCGGGGAGGGGTTTAGTCGTTACCGACTAACGCGAACCACCTGGGGCAGTCAGCCAGTCAACAAAGGGTTCCAAGGTTGTAGTTACCTAGTTACCTGCTGGGTTTTAGTGGAGGATGCTTCCGTCATTAACTGGTAACAATGAAAAGGTAAGACCGACGCGGCAATATTCCAATGCATTGGGGAAATATCCCGAGCTCAGCGTGAATCACGGAATCACAATTAAACTTCCAACCTTTTTGGTTGCGCTTCACCAATATTTGACTAAGCTTTTCAATCTAACAACCATCTGTTTCTCCATCCAGAAAATAAAGAACAAAGCGTATATCAATCATCCCGCCCTCAAACAATTCACTGCTGACTATCTGACCCCCTTCGTAGCCTGCTGCAAGGCTATCACAAGCGCGTCTCGTATCTGTTTACCTGTTTACCTGAACTTTACTACTTCCACCCTCGTTCTTTATACCCGTGGGCCTTTGTCGCTATGAACGTTTAACTATTTCATTTCAGCAACACTTGGGCTGCTGTCACGCTATTCAATCAGGAGTCATCATGACCACCAAGCAGGATTTTGGCGCTCCGCGCAAGAAAGGGTTGATGACTTATGGAAAAGCCCCTCGCAAAAGGCAACCAAAGACAGTATTCACGCCAGCTGCTTTTCCACCTATACCGGAAGATGACGATGCTTCTATATCGAAACACAAAGCCACCGTAACGCGCCGCCGACCTTCGCTTCTCACCTCGCCACTACGCGATCCTTCTTCACCCTCCACAGCAAGCCTTGATGGAACGACTAGTACCAAATCGAATCCAAATGGCTCACAGGACGATCTTCCAAGCTCAGATCGGAAGCGCAAGATATCCCAAGTATATACATCGAAAGGGCGAATGCAGGATTCTATCCAGATCAGTCACAGTAGCGCCCCTCCCAGTCGCTTACCGCCTCGATCACGTCCCTCTATATCTACCTCTGCAACCTCCAAACCCCGGCAAACAGTCGTATCTAGTTCACGGCAACGCGCTCTCCCGAATGTATCGGGATCCATGGATATCGACACTGACATAGATACCACCGAACCGAAATTATCGAGTCCACCCCTGACACCAACGATTTCGAGGATATCAAAGCAGCTCAAGGCCACATCTACCAAAGGATCAACGTCATCAACTCTAGGCACCAACGTGGCCGGGAAAGCGAAGGAGGATAATATACCCCAACAAATCCCATTGCGCTTTGCCCGCGAAAACGTTGCAAAGCCCGTGATCTCAATTACGAAATCAAGGCCAGCTTCAAATAGAGTGAATTATGAAGTCCGGCCAACGCTTCAATTGGCCCCTGAGAGTATTTCCAAGAAGCGTAGGAGACGGTTGATTGATGCCCTAGTAGAGCAAAACAAGGACGACGAAGAAGTCGAGCCAGTTGACGAGGTCGGCGAAACTCACATAGATTCAAACCAGCCAGCTTTGAGCCAACAGGTCACTGGCCTCGTATTGCCGGACCCGCAACCCTTACCTCAAACTCCAAGCCGCGAAGCCGGGACATTACCAGCAACCAGCACCAGGACTTTCGCGCGCTCCAGTAGTGCGCTCAAATTTACGTACGGCCAAGGAAGAAAAGTGCTAGAAGAAGAAGGCGATTTATTAGAGGCCCTCACTTTACCCGAGGAGATGTCGATTCCGTTGAAAGGAAGGCGCTTAGAACTTGGAACCCCGAAGAAGACAGCCAACACGACGGGACTCCTTGATGACGATGACGCTGCGATTAATGGTTCGCCCAATTCAAAGCTCCGAGATATTCATGAATTAAGACAGGCTGGAGCAAATTCCCGTGTAGCCGATACGATGTCAGACTTGGCCGACCAGATCGGTACTCCGGGCAGCAAGCCTTCGTCGTCTCGAAGGGCTGCGTTGCTTCAAGTAGCGGAGAAGATAAAGGACAAGACCTTTATGTGGCAATGCCGCGATCACGGTGTCGAGGCGGCATTGCTAAAAGACATGGGCAAAGAGTCCGATATTATATCTGGGTACCTTATTTTGTCCACCCTCGTGACGATACTCGCAAAATGGCCTTCCTCACACATACTGCAACTTGTCCGGGAGGCGACCCCTGCGGGCATGTTTTCTCACCTTCTTGGTATATCTCGGGATGTCAAGGTTATAGCACGAGATCGAAAAAGCAATTTATCTAAGAGAAGTCAAGCATCTCTCATCGCCATTCAAACTGCGTTGCGGGAGCTGTCAATCTGGGATAAAGCTAGACCGTCATACATTTCGCCGCGGAGCCTTGTCCTTAAATGTCTACACCTCCTTGTTACGCATGATGTCAACGCAGCCAGAGATCCTGCCATCTTCTCTCCAGCTGTAACAGAGGCTCTCTTCACGGTAGTCTCGGAGGCGGCTGAGAACGAACAGCATTGGGACTATCCTACAGCAGCGGAGGCAATTGATCTTGCCCACGCCCTATCGATTCTTGAATTTTATGCCGTCAGCATTGCCGAATCACAGCGAGTAGGCGTTGACTGGGTTATTCGGTTCCTCCCAATCGTAGCTGACGTCTTCGGAGCTGCTTCACGAAATGTGATGACAGATATTACAGCGCAAGAGAGCGAGAGCAAGCTTCTCGAGAGTGCCGTCTTGAAACTCACCATCAACTTGACGAATAACAGCCTAGAAGCACCAGAAATATTTGTGTCCAAAGGGCTTGTACCGGCATTGGCCGGCTCGATCTGTAGCAACTTCACCAGCATCCGGGAATCGCTGTCTCAGGACACGTGGGCCGACGGGATTCTCGATAGTTTAGTCCTACGGCTGGGCATTCTGATCAACTTCTCGGAGCATAGCTCCCTTGTAAGACAGGTTATCAACGACTGTGAACATGACGGTCAGCGACCAGCTGACGAGCTTATTCGATTATTTCTAGAGAACTACCGGAGAACAGCGGAGGTAAGTTGGGTATAAGTCAAGTTCGCTATTCTCCACTAACAAGAGACCAGGCCGATTCAATGGAGACTAGCCATCTGAATGTTGCCTTCGGGTACTTGACAGTGTTGCTAGGCTACCTAGCTTTATACGCGCCAGTGAGACAAAAGATACGGTCGAGCCACTCGGCCAAGAGCATTAAACCCTTACTCGACTCATTACGCGAATTCCTTACCCACCATAGGAAAGTGGAACAGAGCGTGGAAGAACACGACGGGGGTTCACGAGGCCATAGTAGTTACACAGAACGGCTCCAAGATCTTGTGCACCAACTAGAAGACCAAGCAGCATATGATTAAGTTGGAGGTGGCTTACATGGATGAAGTAAGTCCCATGACACGGCAATATTTTCTATTTCGAAGGATCGCCTACATGCACGATTTATTGTTAGAGAATACACATATCTGTATTGACTTGGCGATGGGATACAAAAGAGGTTGATGTGTTTTCTAGTGATTAGGTGTATTAAAGACGGGGGAATGGAGACGTCAGCGATGATTTTGATTGGCATTACCTTAACAGGAGGGTTTTGGGACGAAATCGAAATAAGTTACAAAAACAACCATAGCTAATGGCGAATAGGCAAATGGTGGACGGGTAAGATATGATGGACAACGCTGGCATAGGACTATACCCAGGATATAGAATCGGGTTGAATGGGAGAGGAGCATGACCCTTTGGAATTTGAGATTACCTTTGCGATTCTTCAGATCTGAGCCGCAGGAATGCTACCTAACTCTTATGCTACCGTACCTTTGATGAATTATAGTCAGGGTACAATACGTAACCGGCCAGCCGGCTAACGTATGGATGGCATGCGATAACAGTAAGCCACCATGTATGTACATATGTGTACGTGTAGGCCTAGGTATTTTACCGTAGTCTGGACACTGCCCCGCGCTCACCCACAGAATCAATGATGGTGGTCTGGCAGAAAGGTGTTAGCGGACTCGCCCCTATTGGTCCCCCTTATACCCCTTATAGGTTATTCTTATGTCAAAGTAAAGGTTATTAATATGAACTCATTGTCTAGGCGCCGTAGCTAGCGGGTGCCTCACCACATGGATACCTAGCTTAACCTTGGTTAACCGTTAGGACGGATGCATGTGTTAACCTGTACTTAGGTTATGGAAACGATTGAATACCTAAAAGGTACATAATCTGTAATGTTAGGTACAATGTAATACCTGTGCATCTGATAATCTATATGTTATATGCTATATATCCGTAAATACCCCGCCTATAGGCAAATCCAAGTTTGCACGCGCTTGGTATGAGCATTTTCTTGTCTTAGATGCCTTGGACACCTTTAGGTAGATAGGTAGATATACTAAAAAACTAAAATAATAAAAAACATCTAAGGAATCAATTCAAGGTCGTCTCGTTCATCCATGGTTCGCTCGTCCAAGCTTCTTATACGGACAAATAAATAAACAAAAAGAAGGGAACAAGAGTATTTGATACAAGATTGTACTCCTCCGTTTTATTTTATTCTTGCTTCTGACCACCACATACATACATCGACCAATACGTTTTTCTCAATCTTTAATTTCAATGCGTGATATCTTGGGTGACAATCTGCACGTCATAAACACATACAAATGTGTTGCCTGATTCAAGAGTCTTAAGCATTGAAACATTGAACCGGATCATTTTTCTTAATAATACCTAATAAAAGGAATAAGAAAAGAAAGAAAAAAGGTATGTAACATCCCGCACCCGTGTTTCGATTTGTTCCATAACCCGTACCCCCATGTCGACCCTTTTTCGTGTCGATATATTTCCAAACCTGAGCTACCCGTCCTACCCTTAAAACCAACAGCCACAAAAACCTTACACAATTACACATTTACACATTTACACATCTCTCTCACATGCTTCGGCGCACATACGTTATCGCGCGCGCAAAGACATTATACACCCGGACGCATTTATTACGCATTTTCACTTTTATTCCCCCACGCCTCGACCGCGCTACGTACGTGTTTATGCAGCATTGCCATCCTACTGCTTACCTAGGTATATGAGGTACAATACCTAACATTATAATAATAGTACTCCTAGCACACGATACGGAGCCTTAGTCACTACCCCGTAATGGCGCCGCCATCCAAGCAGCGCAAGGTCGCCATCGTCGGTAGCCGATCTGTTGGTAAGTTACTTTACATTTTCGATTAATTGATTGATTGATTGTTTGTTTGTTTGTCTTTCCTTTTTAGCTAGTCGTGGTACACTATTTGAACCTTTATCATCGGTGCTTACCCGTATTGTACCTTGGCGGTTCCAATGCGAGCACCTTCACATGGATTCGTGCATACGTACGATATGACATATCTTATACCTATGGTATTCTTTAGTTTTATGGCTTTTGAACACGATCACATGCTAACCCTCGTGGGCTAATTCACAGGCAAGTCCTCGCTCGCGGTCCAGTTCGTCGAGAGCCATTTCGTCGAAAGCTACTATCCCACCATTGAGAATACCTTTAGTAAAGTGATTCGCTTCAAGGGACAGGACTACGCCACCGAGATCGTGGACACCGCCGGACAGGTAATTTGCTCCCCCTCGGCGCGCGACTGTCTATTTGGTTTGTTTTACTAACAGTAGCCTTGTGTCGGCGTATGTAGGATGAGTACAGCATCCTCAATTCGAAACACTTTATCGGCATCCATGGTTACATGCTAGTGTACTCGGTGTCCTCGCTGCCCTCGTTCGAGATGGTGCGCGTGATCCGCGAGAAGATCCTCAATCATCTGGTTCGTCCACTTCCCCCTTCCCGTGTCATTATCTACTACCAATTGCTCGGGGACTAACTCTGGCGTTTTCTTTAGGGTACGGACTGGGTGCCGATCGTCATCGTGGGCAATAAGAGCGACTTGCGACCGGAGCAGCGGCAGGTCAGCCAGGAGGACGGGAAAAAGCTCTCGGAGGAGTTCAATTGCGCGTGGACCGAAGCCAGTGCTCGCTATAACGAGAACGTTGGCAAGGCCTTCGAGCTACTCATCGCCCAAGTCGAGAAGTCCCAGAACCCTAACGAAGCCACGGACGGCGGTAAATGTGTCATCATGTGAACGAAAAGAAGACAATCGCACAAAAAGGGATCGGCTTAAAAATATTTCGCACAAGACACACACATTCGCAAACACCAATTGGTCTGAGAAACGCTTTGCAATGTGAGCTACGGATGATAGTAAAGGACAGTCAATACGTTTGGGACGAAGTTACACGTGGACGGACAACTCAATGCTTGGGAGAACTTCTAGAGGGAGGAATCGAGATTTTCATCATCACATCATCGTCGCCGGGCTACTTGCTGAGAGGTAGAGTTGAAGGTACCACCACGCTATATAGGCGGTATGGGGAACACGGATCTTTCGCCCGCGCGAAGCTAACGGAGAAAGAAAGAGCTGGGGGGGGAAGTCAACAGATGTGAACGTTCGCTGTGGCTTGTATATAGGCACACACTAATTCGAGGCTCGAGTTTGGTCACGGAGTTAATCGGATCTTATTTCCAGCAGTACGGTTATTGCTTGGTTGGGTAATAATACAAGCAACTGGTGCTTGTGATATGTGTTTAGTATGGCTGGGACCTGGGACTCGATATATGATATTGACGAACATGAGTCGAAATGGATCCATTGGCCTAGAATGTTTATGTTACTTCAGCTTCAACAGCACGAATATCAAATGAAGATTGTATTTCCATCAGTTTGTTATCAGAGTGTAGGTGATTAACAACATTGGGGGTTTCAATGTTTCTGTTTATGTCTACGATTAAGGGGGGCAGACGGTACAAGGAATAGGGGCGTATGTAAGACAGGGCCCGCCTTACAAAACCAAAAATCGAAGGTGGAAGTTCCAATACGAGCTGGAGGGGCAGGGGTACGGTACGTACCGTAAATCCTGCCCCGCGGCCCTCTGCCCCTCTACCTAAAAAACCACCCCACCAAAATTTGGCCAGCCCAGGTAACATAACAGTCAATTAGAATTTAGGTAGGGACAACACTTGACACTTTTTACCACGTACCTAATACTAAGAAATTAATCGAAATAATCCTGAGAGACCCTTCGCGTTTGCAACCATGCTCGACGTTCAAGATTTTATCACCGAGCGGGGTGGCAACCCTGAGTTGATCCGCGAGTCTCAGCGTCGCAGATATGCCCCCGTCGAGGTTGTCGACGAGGTGATCGAGATGTTTGAGGATCATCGCAGGAGTCAGTCGCTTTTCTTCATATAAAAGAAAAACCTCTCAGCTAACAAATTTTTATAATTGTAGCCCAATACGCTGCGACTCAAATGAACAGCAAGATCAACGACGTCAACAAGCAGATCGGAACCAAGAAGAAGGTCAGATTCTTTCTGAGTCACCGATACTCACCGATACCCAATTCCCGCGCTACCATGGATACTTGCTGACTGCCGATATGTACAGGCCAAGGAGAACGCCGACGAATTACTTCAGCAGAGAGCCGACCTCGACAAGGAGAAGAAGGCTCTCCTCGATTCGGCAGCCCAGAAGGACATCGCACTGAGAGCCAAGATCAGCACCATTGGCAATATCGTCCACGATTCGGTACCTATCAGCGATAACGAGGACAACAACGCGATCCAGCGAACGTGGGCCCCGGAAGGTGTCAAGGTGGAGAAGAAGGATGTGCTCTCCCACCACGAAGTCCTCCTGCGACTGGATGGCTACGACCCGGACCGTGGAGTCAAGGTTGTCGGCCACAGAGGTTACTTCCTAAGACAATGGGGTGTGTTCCTCAACCAAGCCTTGATCAACTACGGCTTAGAATACCTCTCTGGCAAGGGCTTCACGCCGTTGCAAACGCCCCAGTTCATGCTCAAGGACTACATGGCGAAGACCGCCCAGCTAGAACAGTTTGACGAGGAATTATACAAGGTCGTTGATGGCGACGCCCAGAACGACAAGTACCTCATCGCAACCTCGGAACAGCCCATCTCTGCCTTCCATGCCGACGAGTGGCTCATAGCCAGAGATCTACCTATAAAGTACGCGGGCTTTAGCACATGCTACAGAAGAGAAGCTGGTTCCCACGGTCGCGATGCCTGGGGTATTTTCCGTGTCCATCAGTTCGAGAAGGTGGAACAATTCGTGCTTGCCGATCCCGAGAAGTCGTGGGAGATGTTCGACGAGATGTTTTCCACCTCCGAGGGGTTTTACAAGTCGCTCGGACTACCATACCAGGTAGTATCCATCGTCTCAGGGGCATTGAACAATGCAGCCGCGAAGAAGTACGACCTGGAGGCTTGGTTTCCCTTCCAGGGAGAGTACAAAGAGCTTGTGTCATGCTCAAACTGCACCGACTACCAGTCTCGCGCCTTGGAAATCCGATTTGGTACCAAAGCGCAGACGGAGACTAAAAAGAAATATGTCCACTGTCTCAACTCGACGCTGTGCGCCACCGAGAGAGCGTTATGCTGTATTCTCGAGAACTACCAGACTGAGGACGTAAGTACAAGAACCATGATATCCACAAATGAAATACTAATGTCAACTGCTCTAGGGCCTCCGAGTTCCCGAACCGCTGCGCAAGTACATCCCCGGTGCTCCCGAATTCATCCCCTTCTCCAAGGAATTGCCCAAGGATAGCACCTCCCAAAAGGCGAAGGCGAAGGCAGATAAGGGACCCAAGCAAAAAGTGGCTGCCGCGGGAGCTGCCGTGGCGCAAGCCGGCGAAAAGCTAAAGGACATGGCTGTTTGATTTGTTAGGGGAGTCAGATATGGTGGAAAACATACCAGGCCCTTTAGAGGCGAAGCGCGCGTTTAGGCTGTAGGGAGATCTCTTATGCTTTTTACGCTATACCACCCGATAGAAGAGTAGTGGTTAAGATTTCGTGTAGTAGCATGAGAGCACCATAGGTAAACCTGAAGATTACAAAGAGGCAAGCTGTTCAAGGAAGTCGAGTTCCAAGTTCTGACGTAGAATTGTGTTACCCAGGTATCCATCAATAGGAGGTCAAGTGACAGGACTCCGGGCTCACTGTGTTACTCAGAGTATCCGTAGGCGTTTAGGTAAGAACTAGGTAACATGCTATTAAAACCTAAGCCTTAAGGTTGGGTATGTTTAGGTGATGGTGCGCTAGACGGGTTACACAGGCTACGAAGAGTTCAGAAGGTTAAAGACTAGTAGAGGTAGTTTTTGGTTTATTATTATTTAAGTTCCGAAGTCGAATCCTTGTCTTTCTTGGCTTCTCGCGTTAGGTAGTGCTAAAGTTTAAGTCCACAAGGCTCTACTTCTCGAATTTTATATTTTATATTATTTAAGTTGCCATGCCTACCTATCTGAATATAAATAAATATATAAACACAAGCATTGGTATCTCTAATAAAATTGTTTTCATCCTAAGCACATCCTATTTCTCACGTCACCTAAGTCAATATTTGCACAGCCTTCACATTCCGACGACCCGTTTCCGATGTTGGGTGTATGAGCCGCACCCGAGTTTCCTTGCACAAGAAAGTACTCAGGTATTTACCTAGGTATGTGCGCCCAAACTCATCTGATTCATTCATCGAATGCCTATGTAACCCTTTCTCCCCTTATTCCCCCTAAAACTTGGAAACCTGAATGAATCTGACTGAATCCGGACATGGACGACAGGATACGCCAACCACCTACTTTTCACCAGTGATCCATGATTTGCCGATCTCATCCCATGAATATGAAAAGAACGTGGTAAAGTCGGGTACTAGATATAGTTGAAACACACGGTCCAATCAGCCACCCCAGCGCCTAGATCCATCCCATCTGACGCACGAGCTAACCATACCGACACGCAACCCGCAAATAGCCTCCTCCTTCGCAAAGAGCATCCGAGTCTTTGTTCTCGGCCTTTAATTAAACAAATCCGAAACCAGCTTCAACAACCCCCTTAGCCACATTCTTTTTTAAATGTCAACTGCAACAACTTGTCCTTTTTGCGGATTTAGAACTTTTGTACAGTATGCCATCTTAATTGTAAGTCTTACTCTTCCATCCGTACATGGGAACTTTCACAAACCACCGCCTCATTTTCTTCATCACCCGAATCCTAACGCCACTCCGCGTAGCATATTGAGGTACAGCACAGTGAAGAGAGATCACCGTTCGTCCCGGATGAAGGCTGGGCGGAAGAGGAACTGGGACTTGCGCCGGGATACACAGGAGCGCAGAGGAATTCAGACGACAACAGGTGGCCCGAGTACTGCGAGTGCCCCGTTGAGGACTGCAGCGAAATCATGACGCTCGCGGATCTGCAGAACCACGTCGACTCGCATGGCGTCGAGCAGGACTCGGAGGATGAATCGCTGCCCAGCACTGATGACTTGACGTCGGATAGCGACTACCTCCAGGCGCCGGCAGAGCACACGCCAAGCACATCCCCGGGACCAGCTGAGGCCGGCTTCAGCAATCCGGGTACTAGTTCGTCTAGGCACTGGAGCCAGCGGCTCATTCAGCAGAGATCAAAGCAGCCACAACTTAAGATGGCGGAGGAATTTCAGGCGAAGAAGATCAAAAGACTTGGCGTAAGTTGTTTCTTTTCAGCTGGTTTACTATCCACTCATCTCTCCGGGTAAATCTGAAATGAGAATAAGAAAAGTTGACATTACTTCTAGAAAAAAGAGCTCGGCAGATACCACAAGGAGGAGAGGATGCCCGAATGGCTCTTTGATCTGATAACCAAGCACAATTACAAAAGCTCACAAGGTCCGGTTTTCTCTCTCCAACCCTAGCTTTTCCGGCTCACAAATTCATAGGCACAATACCCGTACTCTCACAGTTCCTGCAGCTGAGCACGAAGACGCACTATGCGTATCTCTGTAACCCGGCAATTCAGCATATATCTAAGCTGAGGAACGAAGGTAGTTTCTGCGGTTACAGAAACATCCAGATGCTTATATCCTATATCGTCGGCACAGGCGCGACAGGCTCCGCTGCCTTGGGTCACGAAATCCCAAGCATTTTCCAGATCCAAGACATGATCGAGAACGCTTGGGACAGCGGGATCTACCCGGACGGTAGGATAGAACTTGGCGTCCTCAGACAGACTCGTAAATATATCGGAACGCCAGAGGTAAGGTCGCTCCTTTTGTTATCTTTATGTCACTCGGAAGAAGTCGAAGTAAAAAAATTGAAATCTGCACGCAGCTTCTCAATTCATGGAGAATCATTATAACTAACCGACTACCTCCTAGGCATCGACGCTTTTGCAAAGTCTGGGTATACCGTAAGCTCGCCTTTTCATTTACGTACCTTATCTCTAGAAAAACGTGCATGTAATTTTCTTTTTATATGAGGAAGCAGCGGCTAACGAGATGATGCTCTTTATTAGATGGGAATATATGGGATTTAAGAACAGGGAAGGCGATTCGCTCACAGCCTCAGAAGTCAGGCTATACGATTTTGTCGAGAATTATTTCGCATCGTGGCCCGATGTTAATAAGAGGAACAAGGTTCGCAACACGAATCGGTCGCCCCTTTATTTCCAACACAAAGGTAAGATGCACTCCCCATCCCTTTTCTCTCATCGTTATCCATGCATGCATGCTTCAACAATGCCAAAGAGAAAAAAATAGACTCTATGAGCGTGCCAGCCTGTTATGCGTCTACTCCTTTTCATATCATTCCATGGTTTACTAACAAATCCACCTTCATAACTAAAGGCCACTCTATGACCATCATCGGGGTCGAACGGACAGTCAAAGGCACCCGTAACCTCCTAGTCTTCGACCCATCACACCAGGACCCGCGGAGCGTCACGAAGTATGTTGGGCGCAAGGTCGAGCACACCCACCCCGACGCTGTGCTCAAGCTCTACCGCAGGGGGGCTAGGTACCTCTCTTCATATCAGCATTTTGAAGTCCTACAGTATGTCCCCCCTTTTTCACATAGGGGTATCCCAAACTTACATATAAACGTGTTATCTAGGTTGAAATAGTGGCTTGACGGCCTTGTTCTTTTCATTCATATTTCTCGCATTCTTCTTTTTTTTCCCGGGCCCTCACTCAGTTTGGATATACTCATGATGAGGACCTTTAGCAATTCAGACCTCATCGGCGTTTAGGGGTGATGGGAGTAATGATGGATCACGAACAGGAGAAAGAAAGTTGGGCAAACATCACATATCCACTTGATAAAATTGCATTAAGCAAGTTATTTGGCGTCTGCATGCAAGGAGTTATTCGAGTCTAGGAATCCGTATACTGAAATCTTGACATGATGCCTTTTTTTTTGTTCTATGGTATTGGAGAGGGCTTGTCTATTGGCGGATGCTCATCCGTTGTTATGTTTACCCAGGCTAGCTTATTCCTTCATGCCTCCACCTTCGATCCACGCTCGTAGTTTCTCGAGCGCCTTGAAGCGGTGCGAGATCTTGTTCTTCTCGACCTTGTCCATCTCCGCATAACTACCGACAGCGATGTCCATGTTAGCATGTCCACCTATTTCTACTAGGACTGTACATCAGTTGCGGGCGAGGATAAAGAGGGGAACTTACGTCTCCCCGTCGTACTCGAATATCGGATCCCAACCTAGGCAGTTAGCCAATAGTCACTTTTGGAGTAGAGAATCTACAAGCATAGGAGACATACCGAAAGTAGTAGGGCCCCTCGGGGGTACTATCTTGCCCTGATGTAACCCAGTCATCAGTCAACATATACCTTTTCTCCATGCCTAATTCATACCCTTCACGCCCTCTATGTCGAAGGGAATGTAGTTGAACGACAGACAGATAGGAGTAAACTTACATGCGTGCGCCCCTGAAAGAGCAAGACCTCCTGGCCAGGCCCCTTGGAAAAGCCGAAAGTAGCTACGGCTTGCGCAGACTTGTTATCATACGCCGCGAGGAGGTTATTGAGGCCTGTGTGGCCGATAGACTGCATGAACCATTTTCTATTTCCCCCCCCCCACCATGTCAGCCTTTTTCTACTCGGTTCACACACTCCCTCTAGGTATATCTCAGGCTTCTTCCCCTATCCCTTCACTCTCATCCCCAACACCACCCCCAAACACTCCAAAAGTTTGGGACACAGCCCACCAGACGGAGATGCCAAAGGGGAAGAGGGGAAAAAAAAAAAAAAAAAAAAAAAAAAAAAAAACATACATATAAGGACCCGGCAGCCCATCCAGCGCGTCGAAGCACAAGCACGTGTCCTCGACGAGCACGGGGCCGGCGACGGCGGCGGCGGCGGCGCGGCACTTGTCGCGCGTGACGTCGTCGAGCGCGCCCTGGATCTCGGGCAGGTCCAGGGCCTGGCTGCGCACCTCGATGCCGGCGGGCTCGAGGATCGCGCGCACCTCGCGCAGCTTGTTGGCGTTGCCCGTTATGAAGTTGACCGCGGGCGCCGGCATCGTGGCTGTCTGCTCGCTCGTCCGTGCCTTGTTGGGCGTGTCTCGAGTATGTGGGGATTTCCAGCGGGTTCTAAGCGGCGGGTGGGTGTTGTGTGGGGGTTGTGGACTGATGCTCGTCGGTCTTGTGGTTTGTGGTTTGCTTTGAGGTTTTATGTTCTGTAGATGGAGGGTTGAGAGGTGACTATCGATACTGGTAAGTCAGTATAAAAAATGGGCTCTGGTGTGACGCACCCGGCGAGGGAATTGCAAGCTTGTTGGGGGCACTTGCAGTAGCTGAGTTACAATTGCAGCTTTTCGGTGCTTCTTATTGGCACAGAATAGGCCGCCACCCCCCTCCCCCGGTCTTAGCTACTAAAATTTTGCTATAATCAACGTTTATACATCTTTGACTGTTCACTACATATGAAGTGGCAGATTGAAGATGTATATTCGTTATCTTGAATACATGGATATCGAAGTGAGCTCGGCTTTTGAAGCGAGAAACAATACCCGATAATCTATAATATGAGCATCAAATTCATAATAACAAGCCCTACGGACTAATTGTTATGTTATGTTGTCATCCATCGAGTTAAGACTACTGAGCAAATAGCCTCTCCTGCAAGTTTAAAATTCATGGGTATCTCATCACATTGACTACGTAAAATGCATCCGTCTCATGCACCGTCAGTTCTCTCCCATTTTTTTTTGCTCCTGGAACTTAAAAAGAAAGACTCCCATCTAGGTAGCATACTCCTACTGTTCATCCCCATCAGCAGCATGATCCCGCTTCCACTGGCGGATCCACTCCTCGATGCGGTCGACATTGCCGTCCATCTCGTCCGTCGTGTTGCTCGTGAGTTCGACGACGATCTCGGGCTCGTACGAGTCCCTCGCCTCTTGGAGCAGCACCTCCATGATCTCCGAGTCCAGGTTCTCCTGCAGCTTCGCCTCGGGGTAGTTTCTGCTGTGGTGTTAGCCTCTGACAGGACCGCTATAGGGGAGAGAGTGGGAGGACTGAAAGCAATGCGCCTTGTATGATAAAAAAAGAAAAGGGGGGGCAAGGAGAGAAAGAAGAAGGAAAAGGGGAACATTACCTGGCAGATAACCGATCGTAAAGAGTACTAGAGTCCACCCGCAGCACCACGACCAAATCGACCCAGCTCTCGGGGAAGATCTCGCACCCGTGCCAGTCTATGATGCAGCCGCCGGCCTTGACGTTGTCCTCCTCGAGGGCATCCAGTAGCTAAAATTGCCCATCTGATCAGCCTTTTTTCATTACTTTTTTTCATCTTTTTTTTTTTTTTTTTTTCTTTTTTTTTTGAAAAAGTAAGTCTGAAAAAAAAAAAAAAAAAAAAAAAAACTCACCTTGTCCTCATCAACGATCCAGCTCATGAACTCCTCGTCCCAGCCCTCGTGGCAGTCCCTATCCTTGACGACCTGGTTGACGGAGACGTGTCGCAAGCCCGTCCTCTCGGCCAGCATCTCCGCGTGCGTCGTCTTGCCTACGCCGGGCGTGCCCGTGATGATGATGTTCGGGTTCGTGCGCATCTTGTCTTCTCCTTCCCCCTTTTCCCTATTTGCTGGTTTTCACCCCTTTCAACCCTTCCTTTTTGCGGCCCGAGCTTTCGTTCGTGAGAGGATACCTAAGACCAACCCGGTGTATGATCCAGGCGCGCAAGCGACAAAGAGGATTAACGGAATTTCGAAAATTCAAATGTCCAAAAATGATAAGACGTCTGTAAACCCGGAATTTTTTGAAAATTGGCAAGGTTTATTTTATGTAAGTTTCTTGTCTTTCGCATTGAACTTCCAGAGGTTTTTCATGCTAAAATACGTACCTTTTCTACCCTCCCATACAGAATTTTGGAGGACCCCGGTCACGTGCACGTACCACCCAACCGTTAAAAACCCAAGCAACTCTTCTTAGACAACCTGCAACCCCCTCTGATATGTTGGAACTCACACGGCATGGTCAACATGGATATACATAGTTATGGGCCTATCTTCGGAGCAAGAACAAGAAATCGAGTGGCAATTCATCTCGTAATTCAGATGTTTTGAGTGTGGTGGGGCATAGAATCGCTAAAAACCTCCCAATAAATGTGTTGTGTGTGTGTGTGATGTCTTCTCTTCGTCGCATGTACAAACCCATACACCTTTAGCTAGATGCTTTACAGTATTCATCATCGTCTTCTGTTGTTTTTTTCCCATACACTCTCCTGGCCACATTACACACGTCAGACCCAATCTAATAAAAAAAACGACAACCACAAAAATAAAAGGCAGCATCAAACGCCCCGGTCCGTTTGTCCGCGTGAGCCTTCTAGTTCAATCATGCCATGATATCCATTAAAATGTGTGAGTGCGTATCCGTCTGGCTCTCGAGTCCCAATCCATGAGACTTGCCCTAAAAGTGCTACTGTCCTCAGGACCTTGATGCTTTTGTCAAGTGTTATTTTTTTTTTAAATGTACACTGACTTATTCGCATTATACACCCCTATCCGTCCGAGTCCTGTCGCTGTCAAGGGAAGACGCCCGATTTGGAATGGTCGGAAGCTGTTGATACTGCGGCTCTACGCACTATCAACTTCAACTTCGTCAACCTCTGCGAGTTCGCCGTCACCGTCGTACTCGTCAGCTTCCATCTTCTCCTGTTGAGCGATAGCCTGAGCGGATACTATCTCGGCCAGCCTCTTCAATCGAGGTGTTTGCAGCCCTGTAGAGAAATTCAAGTTAGCCATGTATCATTTCATGATGAGGTAAATTCATTTTCAACTTACAAGACGGGGTATATGTCTCCAAGGCAGTGATTGCTCGGGGCTCCGCGATTTCATATGGTCCGCTGTCATCCATATCGATAGCTGCCAGTAGAAGAACGTCGCTCTTCTCCGTTACCCTGGACGCTACAGCCTTCATGATTTCTCCGTTGATAGGCTGTTCGTAATCCGCAACGAGGTACTGGTTCAGCAGCTTCTGGATTTGGTTGGGCGAGAGCCTGCGTATTGAATTAGTTATGCTAGGTCCTCTCAGGTATTCGTACTATAACTCACATCCAGCAGATGTCTTGGATAATTTCGATATCGTTCAGAGTTGCCTTCTTAAGTTGTAGGAGCTTGGTCGCTTGCTGTAATGCACGTAAGCCACTATATGGGAATCTCGAGAACCAAGTTTGCTTACCATAAGATGTTCAAGCTGCAGAGTACCCTCGGGCATATCGTGGCTCTTGCACCACTCCTCGATTCGAGTGATGTTGTAGTTGATTTGCAAGCCACGCTTCCACGACAAGAAATTCCGTCGCATAAGCAGATCGTTAAATGCTGTGACGCCTACTAGCTTGAGGAGCTCAGTGACGGTTTGTGTAATGATGCTGCCCTCCAGGTAGTAAGCCTTCATCGCCCTGAAGACGTTGTTCAGCAGGCTCAGGAGGTTATCCATGCTGTATGCAGGTGCTGAGTTCGTCGCTAACAGCTTGCCGAGGAATCTGTTAGTTTCGTTCGTGACGAAGCCGGGCAGAGACTGAGACTCGATGATGGCAGGGATGATCATCTTCTGCAGCTTCTTCTTGAGAATCTTCATCCAAGTATGATATATGTTGAACTCCAGACTTTCAAGGTCATGCTTGACAATCTCCAGCAGCCGGTCGTATTCGTAGTTGTCCGTCTTTTGAGCCTCATACCAATCCTCGGCAAGGAAGACGAACGAGAGCATCTCATGCACGTTGGATAGCCAGAAAGCACCGGGATTGATGGCATCGTCCCCATCGTAATGCATCACCTCTTGCTGGATGGACTGCATAACATTGGCCAAGAACCTCTCCGACTCCTTGACGAAGCCGTTGTTCCACATTTCGGAGGTGACCAGGTTGATGAGGTAAGAGGGGAAGAGGACTTCCTTGTCTGAAGGTGGCGGGTTGGTGTTTGGCGACGGGATCTTCAGGTTCTTGATCAGGCCCATTGTAACCTCTTCGTTCAATCCATCCTCATCAGCAAGCAAGTTCTCCAGCTCCATCTCGATAGTGTCAGCTCCCGGCATATAGCCAACGCCAGGTCGGTGAGCCCCGCTGGTAACAGCCATGGAGACCGGGCGAGGGTTGTACGCAGCACTGAAGCGGTCCATTCCGCTGGGTTCTGCGCCCGCGCTCCGTCGCTTCGGTTTCTTGGATGACACCAGGTTGATCAGGCCGTTGGGGGGAGCAGCGCCATTGCCGTTGGTAACGTCTCCGTTGATTGGGGCTGATCGCTTAGCCAGCTCGAGTTGCTCGGCCATCTGTGCCAGTTGATCCCGGAGGGTCATCTTCTCGTTCTCGTGGAGCGTGCTCTCGCGCTTGATGCGTTCCAAGTCGGCGTTTGCGGACCGGAGAGACTCCTTAAGCTCCCGTTCTTCCTCTTGCATCCGCTTGACGCTTGAGGTGGATTCGTCGAAGTTGTGTTGGAGTTTCTTCATATCCTCTTCCATGGCCTGCAACTTGGCTACGGCAATACCAGCTTGGTTGGCTTCTGCCTGAAGTTCCTTGGAACGGGTCTCGAGGGCGTTGTGACGGCTCTTCCACGACTTAATCTGGCTTTCGTAATTCTCCACCTGGCTCTGAAGTGTCTTGTTCTGAGTCTTCATGGTACCCAGGGACTGAGTAAGTTCGACGACCTTGTTTTCCAACCTATAAGAAATCTGCTTGAGATCGCGAGCTTCTTCACGTGCTGTCTTATATTCCTTTCTTGCCGCCCTTCCGCGCCACATGCTCTGGACCAAGACCACCTTGTTGCGGTAACTCCTCCACGACCGGAGCTGCCGTCTTGATCGCCATACGCGTTGAATGAGGATGACAGCATTTCCGATGCGAGTTTCCATGATCTCTCTTCTCCGTAGGTAACCCTTGGCGACAGCCTGTACGAGTATGACACTGTTGCGGATTCGCAGGAACGCCTTTCGCTGCTTTTGTCCCTTCCATACCCTTTGTATAGAGGTGGCAGCTCTGACTGTGCGGAGCTCCTGCGCCTTTGCTCTGGTCGCGTGAGCTCTGGCAAGGGATTGGAAGGTGACGACAGCTTCTCGTGCTTCGAGGTACTTGCGGCGGTAGTATTTGGCCTTGAGGTTCTTTTGAATCATAATGGCTGCCTCGCTCATACGATTTTGACGGAGGTTCTCCAGGTGCGCGAGCATACCAGCACGGAAGAAGACCTTAGTCAGACCCAGCTGGTAGGTGTCGTTTCCAGTACCTGTGATCGAACCGAGCGCCTGGCCAAGGATCTCTTTCACTAGCTGTCTGATCTCCGTCTGCCATCGGCTTGATGGTATCAGTAGGTAGTACCGTAGAGCAAATTCCTCGTAGGTCCATCGTCCTGGGTACCCAGCACAACTAATGCGGATAGTCTCGAGGACACCACATGCTCTCAGTTGGCTGAGAACCATAGGGCCCTCGAATTTCCATGCGACCTTAGCCTCGTTCGGCTTGATACAACGAATGTAGTGGACATTGGTGTTTCCAATCGTGCTCATTAGTTCGATGAGTGAGGAACGGAAGATGCCACCGAGAGTCGGCTTGCGGTTAACAGCAACTCCTATCTTCCTTCCTGCAGTGGGTTTGGCAACGGCGGAGCCGGAAGAGGCCACGTCCTTCTCGCGGACAGCAGATGCTGCGGCGAGAACCTGGCTTAGGAACCTGTTCCTCGTTGCGCGGAGAATCTCCATGTGTTCGTCGGGCACTGTGTCCCTGTTCTTCTCGATAAACCCCTCCGATTCGTACGTGACATCGACGGCATAATGACAGACAGTAAAGGCAGATTTGCCAAATCGGGGCTTCTTGTAGAACTTATTCTTGTTCTGGGAAAAGTTGTGGTGAAGCTTGGTGACGAATTGTTCGTCCGCGCCCATAGGCAGTCTGGACTCTTCATCAAGGAGGGAGAGAATACCTAGCTTCCCTTCAATCAAATCGATGCAAGGCTGGTTGTCAGAGAACTCGATGAATTTCCAGTCTATCTGCTCCCTGACGTATTCTTCCTGTTCTAGTCTGAACACGTGGGAGTTGAACTGCTGCTGTAGCTTTTCATTGGCATAGTTGATGCAGAACTGCTCGAAGGAGTTCTTAGCAAAATGCTCGAAACCGTAAATATCAAGGACACCGATGAAGGAGGCAACACGACTCAGAACCTCGTCAGTCGCCAGACTCCTATTGATGACTTCCACAAGCCAATCGAAAAGACTCGAGTAAATATACTTGGCGACCGAGTCTCGCACAACTAGAGCCTGCTGCTGTGTCAAGTTCGAGACGATCTTTTCGCCACGGGTAACAAGCTGTTTCTTGACAATCCACTTGGCGAAGTTTGTGGCGTCGATTCCAAGGATAGAACAAGCACGCTCCAGGGACGGCTCTGTCGGAGCCAGTACACTATCACTCCTGGAGGCACCGATCTTAACGTTGCCCAGGTGAAGCAGACCGGCTAGTAGATTGAAGATACCCGACTGTTGACCTTCGTCCACACCGATTGTCTTAAGGGAGCTCTTAGTGGCAAGGAATTCGGCCTTGTCGTCAAACCCTTCGATGGTAGGGGAGTTACCCTGGTTGAGGTAGTCAAACTGCTCGACCGGTAACAAACTAAGGTCCTGTCTCTCCTTATCTGTGGCTCCGGCTAAGAACTGGTAGAAAATGTGGTAATTCCTCTCTTTTAGGGGCTGGAAGACAAGTCTTGACCGTTCGAGGAGGTATGTCCTAATCCTAGCACCAATAATGTTTGTCTTGCCGTCAAACATAATCTCTATGTACTTTCCAAATCTCGACGAGTTGTCGTTTCGTGTTGTTTTGGCGTTTCCAAAGGCTTCCATGATGGGATTTGTCGCTAGAATCTGCTCTTCCGTCTCGCTCATTGCATCGGCACCTTTCTTAGATCGTCCACCCGGATTATCTGGCGATTCTCTCGTAGCGAAGTACCGCATGATGTACTTGGCACTGACAGTCTTTCCAGCACCAGACTCTCCCGAAACCACGACAGTCTGATTTCCTCCATCTTTTACCATTTTCCTAGAAGCTTAGGTTAGCTATGAGTGGACTCAAACACCGAGTATCGGAGTGTATTCACATGAAAGCTTCTTCGGCGATGGCAAACAGATGGGGGGCTTGCGTCTCCCTCTGTCTGCCAGCGTAGACCTGGACCATGCCCGGAACATAGAGAGAGTCGACTCGGGCGAAAGGATTTGTGGCTATCAACACTATACCACTGTATGTGTAGATCTCTTTCTGTGCATATCGAAGTCGGATGGCTTGAAGCACTGCAGGTATAACGTGGTCAGTAACCTGGTTTGGATAGTCTCCCAACTGCTCGTAGAATCATGCGTACCTGCTGGTTCGTTTAAGTGAGACAAATTTGTTAAATCGTCACTGGCTTCTAGCATGGCCGGGTTCATCAGTGGGGGTAACGTCTCGTCGTTGGAATTTTGCAGGGCCTCCGCAGAGAGCTGTATGGTCTTGGTCTATATTTGCGGGTTTGGCGGTCAGCTATAGTTCGAAAACGAAGACAGAACCGTTGGGGGAGGGTAATAGCTTCGCATACCTCTTCATTCTCGAGCTTGAATACCAAGGTTACCTTGTCACCATCAACGGTCTTCTTGACAACCTCGGATGCCACCCAGCCCTCGGTGGCATCTGGCTGCCAAACTCTCGTGCCGACATCGTAGCTATGCGACATGAGAGGCTGATAGCACGTCGGTGCGAGGATATAGTAAAGTTAAATTCGGTCGCGTCGCGAGAGGCGTCAGTATGACAAGATACTTAAAAGGGGGAAGCGATAGCACAAGGCATTCGTATCGGTCGGTCGAGGGTTCGAATAGGCGGAATACAAACGACAAACGGTGAGGTTAGGTAGTTTAGTTGAAGCCTATAGCCACTAAACTAGAGCCAGGTGATATAAGGAATAACTTGGGAAATATCAGAGACCTAGATGGCTATGGCTAAAAGAGGCCGTTCAGCGGAGATGGTGTTGAATGCTGCTCACAACTGAGAAAAAGATAGGGTAGAGAATAGAGAATGAAAAAAAAAAGTGTGAGGTGCCAGTTTCACCGTTCGCGTTTTGATATTGTGTACCGTTGTAATGCACAATGCAATACCCTTTAGCGATTTATTACTAGATCATGTCGCGCTGTCAGAGGCACAACCTAAGTAAATTCAAAGTACAATTGGATAAGGATAACCGTATGGCAGCGGGCAACCAACCTTTCAACAATGATTGAATGAAAATTAGGGGAGGTAGGGGATAAAGGGGAAACGCCTTACCAATTACGGTCTAGTGCGGAAGCCAGAAAACAGGGGGGGGTTATAAAAAAGGGTCCCTCCAGTTCCTCCAGCCATTTATAATTCTTTCAACCTTGTTGACGGGACGGGCTTACCTTGTTCGGGTGTCGAAACCAACCTAATTGAGTGTTTGCTACTTTGGCAGGCGGTGTGTTCCGCATGCTAAAATATTGTACTTTATACTTTTTACCGTTTTTCACATTTTCCACCTTTTCCACCTTTTCTTCTTCTATCTCAATCTTCTCAATCTTCTAACTTCTCCTTAATCACGAAAAAAGCTTCCCCTTCCTCCCTTTTTCCTGCAGAAACGTGTGTTCACACACAATACTCCGGTAGACAAAGCGTTCCCAATCTGCAGGTCCATTTTCGTTGATGCAATGTTGTGGCAGCTTGATTTCAATCAATCAAAGCACAGAGATGACATGTAGTCTTGTGTCATAAATGTATCTTGGATTATGTACCTGCATACATCACAGTACCTACTTACTTTGACATCTAGATGTGGGAATACAACATAGCTAGATTACCTTAGTCTTGTGTTGCAGCTTTCGATACGACCTAAACACCTGAATTTCGATATTTCTCATTATTGGATATCAAACGTCCGATATCACAATGATGTAAACACCTCCCAACCTGTCAGTGCCAGCCAAGTAACATAAGTAGAGAAATAAAACGGTCGGGAAGTTGCAAGCGTACCCGGTGTTTCGATCTAGAGCAGCTAGAGCTAGGTAATCCTCCTTGCTCCTGCTCCAGCTTCAGCTCCAGCTTGCTCCTATTCCTTCTCCTCTTTTAAACCTCCATGTCATATATACGTAGATACATATGTACCTACCTCGACCGACCCTTGACTGTTTAATAAAATAACCTGGAGGCACCAAAAAAAGACTCAGGGTTTCTCCCGCCGGTGTCCAGTTAAATAGTTCCCAACATCTTTTTGTTTTCAAGGTTGTACAAATACAACCTGGGCATTGGTAAATATTTCTGTAACATCCTCATCTTCAGAAAGCAGATATCAAATCGATCATTCGATCCCGTCTGGATTTCACAGACCGTATCTGCAGGGGTGACCAGCCCGGGCCCGGTGCATAGAAGCCCGACATTTGTGGCCAACCCCCTTCCCCGGATCTCCAACACCTCTCTGGCCGTGCGCAAGATGCCCAGCTATGAAAACCAGATGATCCAATACATCTGTGCTGCTACATGATCGGTGTTTGTTTCGTCTCTCGCCATTTGGAACCTTTCCCTTTTCCCTTTACGCCGGATCAGCACAAGTAACAAGCTTGCAGGCTAAGATACCTAGGTCCTAGGTATTATAGGAAGATTCATGTATGTTATTCCGTAAGTTGATCTAGTGGCTCCGAAGACTTGCACTCTGTGACATGAGTACTTCTAGAATGAAGTGAAAGTATTGCTAGAGTTCAGACATGAGGAAATTCAATAATATAGAATGAATATCGACATATTATGCTATTATGTTGCTATTGCTACTATATACGTCACAATCTTAAAAGACACAATGCTTTCATAGGACCCGGCCTCTGTAATCAAAAACGCCGAAATAACTACGTTGTATATAACATAATAAATCGCGCTTAATGGAAGTAACAAGATGATAGAATAAATACCCGACCTATGGCAAATAATTTCATGCTATGACAAAAAAAAAAAAAAGCTTTTACCCACTGTACCTTGGGTCTTTTGAATGTTGAACCTCGTGTACCCCCCCTTTTTCTAACCATTCTGATGCAATTTTCCTGGGTATCCGTCTTGCCAAAGGTTGAAATTTTATGTTTTTTATATTCCCCCCATCATGCAAGACTTTGTTTCCGTTTGGTTAAACGCCTTTCCGTCTGCTCCGGTTCCTGGAGTGCTATTTGCTCCCTCATCCCGCCCACCAACCGCTTTATCTGGGGATGCCATCCTAGTAAAGCACGCGTGTCATGATGCGAGCTGTGCGGACGATGTCAGCTGCCTGGGGTTACAATTCAAAGGTTGCAAGGTAATACTTACAGCTGAGGCCTTCCAGTGCGTCCGAGATCTCCTTAAGATCGCTAGTCTGGACATCACTGACGTCGGCCATGAGATATGCAACCTGCGTGTGTTAGTTCATTTAAAGCAACAAGGCGCTAGTGGATGGGATATAAAGCATACATCTCCCCTGCTATCGCTGATCTGCTTGTCAACGTTATGGCCGCCGAGGATTTCGTTAACTGTCTAGGTGTAAGTATTCTGATACGATAAATTGCGTACTTCTACTTCACTAACCTTTGCGAAGAACACCTGGTACATTATTATGAATATAGATGACCTGCGGCGAATTAGCGATTGTCACGAATCTTATGCGCGGCTGAAGCCTTCTTACTCGTGCGTGGTCAGGCTCGTCCAGTGTCAACGAACGCAAGTTAACCTCGGGCATGTTGACGCTGCCCAAAGTAATGCCTTGGTTGATGTATCGAACCAGAGCATCGCTAACTAAACAAGACCTCAAGTTAATTCGCGGAATCCAGGGGCGTCGTGTTAGGATTTCCATACCTTCGATACCAATCGCTCTCTGGGCCTCTTCGGTGCTGCCACCAATGTGTGGGGTGAGAATTATGTTGTTCACGCTACGAAGGTCCTCTTCCCACCCATTCAGGCTGTTGTTGAAATAATCCCCATTCGCACGCGGCTCGCCCGGGTAAACGTCCAGCGCCGCTCCAGCAATCTTACCGGCGCGCATGGCGTTGATCAGGTCTGGAATGTCAACTACGGTTCCGCGGCTGGCGTTGATGAGATACGAGCCATCCTTCATCAGTTTGAGCTGCGCGGCAGAAATCATGTTTTTAGTTTCGGGCAGCTCTGGCACGTGAAGAGTGACGAAATCAGCTTGGCTCAGGAGAGTCTCCAACTTTGGCACCTGTCGAGCCGTACCCAATGCCATCAAGCTCACGACGTCGTAGTATATAACCGACATTCCCATGGCTTCCGCAAGGACAGACAGTTGTGAGCCGATGTGGCCATACCCAACGATCCCTCCGATGTGACCAATATTAGCCCCTGGACTGAAATTAAGGACGGACTGGAGTGATATAGCACATACCGAGTGTCTTGCCACGAATCTCCCAGCACTTGTTACTCACCTTGTTCCAGGTGCCTTTGTGCATCTCATTAGATCTGTCACCTAGCTGGCGAGCCAGGGAAATGATTTCCGCAATGACAAGTTCGGCCACGCTACGAGAGTTTGCAAAAGGTGAGTTGAATACAGCAATGCCATGGTGAGCAGCATATTCCAAATCAACCTGGTTAGTACCAATGCAGAAGCAGCCAATTACCAGGAGGTTCTTAGCCTCGCGGAGAACAGTTTCGTTCAATTTGGTCTTTGACCGGATACCAATGACGTGAACATCTCTGTAGTTTTTGTTTTCTTCCATCAGAGCTTGGCATAGCTAGGTACGGCTCACATGTTTTGTGACTCACCGAATCTTCTCAATCAATTGATCTTCAGGCAACGAACTCTTGATGAATTCGACTTGATATCCCTGACCTGTCAAGATATCTCTTCCGCTCTGATTGACATTTTCGAGCAAGAGAATCTTTATGTCTTGAGTGTTGAAAGGTTTGAGCTGCTTCGGAAGTCCTCGATGAGGGAATGCCCCGCCAAAGCTCGATAGCGGGGAATGAAAAGTAGCTGCTGATGGCGAAGTCGATACCTCCAAGTGATGGGGGTATTCCTTATCGGGCGTCCTCACTATGTTCTGCGCTTGCGCCATGACTTTTGTACGACCGAGTTTACTCGAGGCTCTTTAAAAGATGAGCCGGAGAAAGTTAAAAGGGGGGAATAGTTTACTGTTATCTATGTACATATATAGCCGGGACGCGGGTGTAATAATTTAATTTGACTCAAGAGCTTCGGGAAAACTTTTTGCTAATTACTTATTAACTTTTTCGATCTTGTGTTATATAACACATTCTGCCTAGCGCACTTATGATTCGCTATACTTAATCCCCATCCACATCAACCTATCGGTCAGTCGGTTCACGTAATACGGGGACATAGTTTTAGGGAGACCCAGCTTTTTATTGTTCAATGCCACGAAAGATGAGAAACCGGAAAGGGGCTAGGGGAAAAAAATTGAATCTTTTTTCATAGTCAGATCCCGTCATCGGACGTTCGCTATAGACATATTAAGAAGCCCGTGACTCACGGATCAGACGGGCACATGGATACTGAGCTGGATGTACCTAACTCGGTGCATTCGGCCGTTATAACTTCTTCTCCAGATTACCTTAACTATCAATAATCCGAATTTAGATCCTTCTTCTAGAAATATTCTGCTGCCCTAAACTCTTTTCAGAGCCACTAGTAACCTAACTGATTAATAATCGAAAGTCTACTTCTTCGGTCAGGATGCGGAAATCGTACCTGTACCTTGCTGGAGTAGCTGGAGGTAAATTATGGGGTTTGAATTATGGGAGCAGGGGAGGTATTAACCTGATTACCTAGACAATAGTGCCCGCCGGTCAAGTTCAACATTTCACATATGAATGGACCCAAAATATGCGTGGCGTGGAGATCTATGCAAAGGATGGAAAACCCAAGTCCATGTGCAACGTACGATGTACATATATGCGAGGCGCAAACTTTCCGTCCACCTCATCTTATTCTCTGTCTGAATGCATTATTGACGACCTAGCAACTTGACCCTTTTCCTCCCCGGTGCCAGCATGAAGTTCTGCCCCTTCAGGCCCACCTCCAATGTCTCTGTTCATGATATGCTGCCACCTTCCCCGGCCGACCAACTACTCCAGACTAGCCGTATGCTGGAGGGAAACAATGAAGAGAACAATCAATGAATACAGAACGAGATTCCGAAAGCAGCCTAGAACCTAATCGGGAGTGGCCAGTCTATTTTGCATCTCAATTCAGACCATGTGCTGTAGGACCCCTGTAGAGCGTAGACAAATTCGCAAGATTAAATTTGCCATTGGCCGATAGAACGACAGAAAGTCATAGAGAGGATGAGAGACAATCATTACTCAACCTTGCCCCCCTTCATAGCGGGATCTGTGACGTGAATTAAGTAGAAACGTTAGGGAGTCATGGCAAGATTTAGCTTTGCTTGCACTCTTGCGCCTCCTGCTTCGGCTTCGCACCATCGTCCTACATCACGAATCAGCTATGCTTCCTTTGAAAAGTTATGGGGGAAAGGGATTAACAAACATCGTCATCAGATTCCTCCTCTTCCTCATCATCATCACGGTCTTCGCTGAGGTCATCATCTTCATCGTCGTCGTCATCAAATTGGTCTTCGTCGAGATCGTCGAGTTCCTCGAAAGCTAGAGCTTCACCAGTGAACCAGTCGACAGCTCGAGGAATCAACTTCTCCTTGATATCCTCACCAAGTTGGTAGTCCAACTCTAAACGCACCTCAATATCAGAGGCAGCATCGTCGTCATCATCGGTGGGAGCCTTAGGGGGCGAGAAGAAGCTGAAGAAGGACTCGGTCGGGACGGTCTTCTTAACGATACGGGTTTGCTTGGTGGCTATCTAGGTCAGCAAGGGGTATTCGTGAATATATCTCTATATTGCTTACTCTTGTTTCGCTGCTTCTTGCTCTCAATGCGAACAGTGAGATCTTGGCCTTCCTTCCAGTTGATCTTGTCACCCTCGGCATGGTCATAGATGAAATCACCACCATATCCACTCTCGTTTTGGTAGAAATACGTCTTGGTGATGGTCTTGTTGGCGAAGAACTCGTTCTCGGCGAATTCGAAAATGAGACGGAATCCCGGCTTGTCAAGATACTCCATTCGGATGTCAGTCAAGTAGCGGAGGGCGGTCTCATCGCGGTCAGTGATCATCTCGGCAAGCGAGATTTGGTTCTTCATGGCAGACAGCCAGAACTCAGGGATGCCACCAACATCCTCAACTGCCTCAGCAGCCGGCTTGTCTTCTTTCTCGGCCTTCTCGGCTTTGTCTTCGTCGTCTTCATTGTCTTCCTCACCAACCTTGACTTGCTCATCAGTAGGCTCTTCCTTGCCGTTGACGATGGCAGCGCGCTTCTCGTAGAGGGGAGTGAACTTGGCAAAGTACTTCTTCTCGAGTTGAAGAACCTCTTCCTGGAACTCAGCCTCGAGTTTTGAATGATCTTTTTGAATGCCTTTCAGACCAGCAACACGACGACGAACGACAGGAGGAAGTGACTCTATGTAGCCAGAAGAGCGACCAACCAGAGAGCCAAGTCGGCCTTGGATCATCTGGACCAGTCGCGGGTTCTGGGCAAATATTGACGCAGCAGCGGCGCGATCGAGATCCTCTATAGTGCAGATGAGATTAGCGATGTCAAGACGTATCTTGCACCAGGGTTATCTATTAGCTTACCTTCCTTGATGCTTGCAACACCTGGTTGTTGGGCATGAGAGGAGATCGGGGCATTGCTGGCAGGTGTGTTCTGCGGAGTACTGCAGAGACAGAAAAATTAGTTATCGGTATTATATAAAAATTAAAAATTAAAATGAAACACAACTCTATTGAAGACAGTGGTGGTACATACGGAGCAGGAACCTCTGCGCGTCTATTCTTAATAGGTTCCGCCATCGTTTATGATTTCGTCGCGGAGGTTGAATGTTACTATATATTGGCAAATGGACACGTCGATGCCTGGTTCAGAGACGTACAAGTCCACAGCGAAAATATAGAGATGGGGAAGGAAAAAGTTAAGTGTTGAAATAAAAACGAGGTCAAGTACCGATTTGCAGGTTGAATTCAAGGTCGGAGACTCGAAGAACTTGCAAGTCGTGCGTGAGCCGCAACGAGTTGGAGAGTAAAATGATGGAATTGGTGGGTGTGAAGAAGAAAAAAGTTGAACTGGGGGTTTAATCCAACCGCGATGAAGAAAAAGTGAAGAAAGAAGTTGTAGTGGTGAAGTAGTTTAGTCTTCGGTGATGGGGAATTTGATGAGAGAGGGCAGAAAGACTGGACTAGTCTTGGTGGGAGAGGCGAAGTGGGGGAAGGCGTAACAACCCTGGTCAGTGTCCCCTCCAAAGATTTCTAGTGAAAATAGAAGTTGTTGGGTTGCCGTAGTACCTGGGCAAATAAAATTTTAAATTTTTTTTCCCTTCTTCTTTTTTTTCTTCTTCTACTTCTTCTTTTCTTATTCAGGGCACTTGCACAGTACAATTTGTCCGATCTAACTATTTATTTAAAATCTACATCTAAATTTCTTAGGTACCCAAGGCAAAATATCGTCATCTTTTCTTACCTATGTAATATGTAGGTAGGTATTAGGTATCACCTTCACAAAGTGCTATCCATCCATATAGGTACACATTCGTGCAGCCAAGCTGAGGTGTCATATATCGAATTCAATCCATCAGTTCAGGTGCAGGTATTGTACTAGTACATCACCTGCCTAGGTACCTAATGTGGGTTGGCACTCACCTACGTCCCTAAACCTGATAGAAAGCGGTGTAGGCGATGTAGAAGAACTAGAAGACTTCTATACTCAGGTACGATACAATAGGTACATCAACCTATCTCCATAAGGTACCTGATCTCCTACGTATCAACCCTGGGAAGCCATACCCAAGGTTTACGTACCTCGTTAAAGGACCCCCCCATCAATGTTTAATGAATATATACCTACCTAGTATGCATTGGTGACAATGGATGGCTTCTTCAATATGCCGTAGGCAATCAGCCACGTCAACTTACGTATGGTAGTGTGTGCTGCATGTAGGTAATGCAGGTAGTAATACCTATGTACCCTTTAAGAAGTACAGACACTTCTAGACGATAATTCGCCTTGCCTTTTTCGGCAATATAAAAGTTGGAATGTGCTTAATAGCTACGTACCTGCGTACCTATTTAAACTTTCTTTATCGTTATCGTGTAGAGGTTACCTATCGCGTATTTTCTTATCGTTTACCCTTATCGCTAGGTAGGAAGCCATTAAGGTTATCGCCTACGAACCCCGGTGCCGGGGGGCAAGTGGCCTTAGATAGGTACGTATCTATTGAGTTCACGGTGGATCGTTCAAACTTCACCTATGAATTCTTCAAGGTTTGTATCTGGCGTTTTCATCTTCGCGACACCATACGACGTGACTCGTTGAAAGCTCGAACTTGAGCGAGCAGGATTTACCTACCGTACCGAACCGAACATATACGAAGCGAAAAAAAAACCCCCAAAAAACACCCCTATTCTAGACATTCGGCATTCCATTGATACACTAGCGATCTATAGTGATTCAACGCGTCTACAGACTGTTCAGGATGTGCTCTGATATTCCGATCTTCCCTCGACCAGATCGATAGTCCATAGTCGCGAGATTGCGAGGCTACCATTCTAGTCCCTGGGTCTATCTACGCCCCCCTATAAATCAGTGCCATCGATCTACATGTGCCTCGTCTCGATCCCCGAATGACCAGGAAGATATATACTTGATACGATCATTACTATAGTAGTTAAAAATATACTTGCAATGGAGGGGAGTGACGATGATACGCATCCAAATCGCAGTGGCCCTTTGGCCATGTACCGGATGAGCTCTAATCAGAGCAACTCCAGCATCTTTGAAGATGTCGAGATGGCGCACGACGAGGTAGGCTGATTGTTTTAAACCCAGTTTTAATGTCCTTTTATTCTAAACATTGGTGATTCGTAGCAATTCTCTGGTCCTATGGCGGAAAGCCTACCTACAAGTCTTTCCGCTTTCTCTCATCGCCGCCAACGTGCGGATTCGACGGCGAGCTTCGCTTATTATACCGAAGAGGAGGACGAGCCGGAGCCTAGGGTCGTCTTTAGCGAAAACGGTGCCGTGACTTTTGATATAGACGAGACGCCATTTGAAGTCGAAGACGAAGGGGAAGGAAGCTCCGAACTTGAACTCGAGAATGGCAATTCGTACCAAGATTATGCCATGCGCAGGAGATCTTCGACATTGTCGAGGAATTCCGTCCATGCTAGGCTTCTTCGAACAGACAGCGGTGTGACGGATGCGAGCGGTCTTGGTCACAGTCGAGTCAGTCAGAAATTGCACATGGTCAACGAGGATCTCACCATCGTCATAGCTGGCTTTCGTACCAGTAGACTTGGCTATGCTACCTATGTCGCTCTCTGCGTTTTGACACTGGGACTCGCATATCTTATTTTACGATGGCTTCCGCGGTGGCAAGTGATACTGGTTGGCGAGCCATGCCCACTCCATGATTGTCAGTGGGTAGTGCTCGAGGTTAGTTGGGCTGAAAGTTTGTGTATCCTCTGATGTGTTGCGCTAACCATATCATAGAATGAATGGGGTGAAATGGCCATTCTGAACGTTCACACTCAGCCCTACAACCGACCCCTTTCCACCGTATTTGGGGCACCGGAAAAGATCTTTGCGCAATTACTAGAAGACGATGCCGATCCGTTATTGCCCGAGCTCCGGGTACTCAATTACCGATACGTTCGCTTCTTCTATCATCCATTGAAGGGTAAATTCGTTATCTGCAATGGGTGGAAAGATCCTACGTGGACTCGGGTGCGAGCGCTTCGTACTGGTATCGACGGCGATGAGAAAGATCATAGAGGAAGCGTCTTCGGGGCAAATCTTATTGACATCGAGCAGAAGTCCACCCCGCAACTGCTTATAGACGAAGTAGGTTGTTTGTCGACGAATTCTTACTATGTGGCTGACAGTATCCCTAGGTTTTTCATCCATTCTATGTTTTCCAAATTGCGAGTCTGGTTCTATGGTCCTTAGATGAATACTACTATTATGCTATATGTATCTTCGTCATGTCAGCAGGCAGCATATTAGCTACCTTGTTGGAAACACGCGCTGTCAGTAAACTCGCCTCGACAAATTAGGTCCCTTCTTGCTAATTCGGTGTAGACAATGCGGCGTCTTCGCGACATCTCCCGCTTCGAGTGTGATGTGCGAGTCCTTCGCAATGGCTTCTGTAAGTAGGTCATCATTTCTGCTAGTAGTATACCGCTGACTGTCTTCAGGGGCCCACGTCTCGTCGAGCGATCTTGTTCCTGGTGACGTATATGAAGTTAGCGATCCTAGCCTTACACAGTTCCCTGCCGACAGTTTACTCCTGAGTGGGGACTGTATCGTCAATGAGAGTATGCTTACGGGCGAATCCGTCCCTGTTTCTAAAATTCCTGCCACGGATGAGACTCTCCAGATCATGAATCTTGCCGCCTCCACCGTATCTGCTGACGCTGCTCGTCATTTTCTCTTCTGTGGAACGAAAATCATCAGGGCGAGGCGGCCGCAAGATAACAGAGACGATGAAGCCGTTGCACTCGCTATGGTTACGAGAACTGGCTTTAATACGACTAAAGGCTCCCTCATCCGCTCAATGCTCTTCCCTAAGCCGTCTGGATTCAAATTCTATCGCGACTCTTTTCGATACATATCTGTTATGGGATGCGTCGCACTACTTGGGTTCGTGGTATCTTTTATCAACTTTATTCGACTGGGACTAGCCTGGCACTTGATAGTTGTTAGAGCCCTGGACCTAATTACCATTGTCGTCCCACCAGCTCTCCCGGCCACACTTACTATAGGGACAAATTTCGCTCTGAGTCGTCTGAAGAAGAAACAAATCTTCTGCATTAGCCCACAGAGGGTCAATGTGGGCGGAAAGTTGGACGTCATGTGTTTCGATAAGACCGGTACTCTCACGGAGGATGGATTAGACATTCTCGGTGTCCGGCTGGTATCTCGATCAACAAATCGGTTCAATGATATCGTCTCCAAGGCATCAGATTTAGTCCCGCAATCAAGCTTGGATGATGGCCCTGGAGATAAATATGACATAAATCGTGCTGCTCTGTTCACGATGGCTACTTGTCATTCACTTCGCTCCGTCGACGGTGAGATTGTTGGGGATCCGCTAGATGTTAAGATGTTCGAGTTTACTCACTGGACATACGAAGAGGGCAACCAAGGCAGTGCTGATCAGGAAGATGATGAACAAGGGGGCCTCTCCCCCTCAGTCGCCCGCCCTCCCCCAACACAACTATATGATACGAATGATTATGGAGCCACACAGGGGCAAAACGTGAGTCTCACTACTGACATGATCGTCGTACCTGTCTGACCTTTTTCCAGATACCAATAGAACTCGGGATTTTGAGATCCTTCGAGTTTGTCTCGCAACTACGGAGAGCTAGTGTAATTGTACGGGCTTTCGGCCAGCAAAGTGGAAGTATATATGTCAAAGGTGCACCTGAATGCATGCGAGATATATGCCGACCTGAGAGCTGTAAGTCTTCGTCTAGAATGATCCATGCTTCTAGGTATCCTAACATATATAGTTCCGAGTGACTACGACGAACTCCTGTCCTACTATACTCATAAAGGGTACCGGGTCATTGCGTGTGCTACTAGGTATATCAAAAAACTGTCATGGGTAAAATCCCAGAAGATGAAGCGCGACGAAGTCGAGAAAGATCTTGACTTTGTGGGTTTTATTATCTTCGAAAACAAGTTGAAACCAACTACTGCTGCAGTGCTTAATGAGCTCACCCAGTCAAACATCGGCTCGATCATGGTCACAGGTGACAACATCTTAACAGCCATTAGCGTGGCTAGAAATTGTGGTCTCGTCGAAAAGGAGGCACACTGTTTTGTACCCCATTTTGCCGAAGGTAAGTCGCTCTAATTTGTTTCAATCACGGACCGCTCTGCCGGGTGGTCAACACAACGACCTAGCTCTTTCCATGTTGAGCCACGTATCAACTGCTAACAGGAGACTCAGGGAACTCTCGTGACCCTAATGCCCGCTTGGAATGGGAAAGTATAGATGACACGGCATACCATATAAATGATCGAACACTACTTGTAAGACCCGCATGATCAATTCACCCTTGTAGTTAAGCTGACCAAAATGATTGTAGCCACTCCCCGCTCCTGTAGATCGCGATGCTTCATTGCCATATGACATAGCGAACCTGAGGAACTACTCTCTTGCAATAAGCGGAGACGTCTTTAGATGGATTATCGACTTCGCTCCGAACGAGGTCATGCAAAGAGTGAGTTTAATAGATATCCCATAGGTTTCTGGGTTCAAAGCTCGCTTATCGATCTCCCATGACGTGAAAGAGCTAACAAAATACCAGATGCTTGTCCGAGGCAGAGTATTTGCACGCATGTCTCCGGATGAGAAACATGAGCTTGTAGAGAAGCTTCAGAGTATAGGCTACTGCTGCGGATTCTGCGGAGATGGAGCGAATGATTGCGGTGCTCTCAAAGCTGCAGATGTTGGGATATCGCTCTCCGAGGCCGAAGCATCCGTAGCAGCGCCGTTTACGTCAAGGGTCTTCGATATTCGATGCGTCCCCGACGTGATACGGTATGTTTGACCCGATAGTAACAATGCTATACTATACGACCGCATCGCTAATGTTGTGTCTAGGGAGGGACGGGCTGCCTTGGTAACCAGCTTCAGTTGCTTCAAGTTTATGAGCCTTTACTCAGCTATTCAGTTCACCTCTGTGAGCTTTCTTTATGCCTCAGCTTCGAACTTGGGTGACTTTCAGGTTAGAATACCCGACTTTAGTCCTGTGGCCCTAGTTAACATAAAATTTCACAGTTCCTCTTCATCGATGTCCTCTTGATATTACCAATCGCTATCTTTAGTAAGTAGTATAAGACCTATGGCATGGAATAAGATAACTAACGTATGTCATAGTGGGCTGGTCTGGGCCTTTCACAGTTTTGAGCAAGAAACGACCTACGGCGAATCTCGTCTCTAGAAAGGTCCTCACGCCTTTACTAGGCCAGATGATTATCTGCATATCCATACAGGCTGCCGCGTGGCTTATGATACGGGAGCAAAGCTGGTAAGCCTTATCCAACTAACTTTTATTTCATCTGACGTACTCACACGTATATTGCAGGTATATACCGCCTCACGTCAACCCAGAGAAGTCTAACATCAAGAACTCAGAGAATACAGCTTTGTTTCTCATGTCATGCTTCGAGTATATATTCATAGGAGTAGTGATGAGTGCCGGTCGGCCATTTCGGCAACCTATGCATAAAAATTGTAAGTTATCATGTATCTATATGTCCTTCATCTGTGCCTTGTACTAACTCTTTACGTAGGGCCATTCATGGCAACTATCTTTTGGGCGTTAGTCCTAGTTGTGTACATGGTCTTCGCACCAACCCACCGAATCAAGAAAATCATGCAGTTGACTGACATCAGCCCATCATTCAAGATCACGCTCTTGGTGCTCGGTCTGATATATCTTGTCACCGCGTGGATCGGCGAGAACTATCTCTTCCAGAGGCTTGCTCGGGGATTTGGCATGGCAAAGTCAGCCCTAACTAAGGAGCCGAAGAAGCGGAAGGAGTATAAAATCATATTGGAGCGGATGAAGACATGAGCTGTCTCTTAAGTATAACGGCTTGTCTTGGCCTATTCGAGGCTGGATTTGGAAATTTTGTATGCCAGTCGACTCCGGCTGGGGCATTGCAGCGTCGGTGGCGTCTAGAAGGGGGATCTATAATTCATTTTTGTATATAATTGTCAACTTAGGTATCTAAGGGAGTAGTGTCATCCTAAGATACCATAGTTTAGAAGTAACCTTCACCTGATTTAACGAAGTATAAAACGATAATTAGTCTTCTTATACTATACTATGTGGTCAACACGTCAACACATAGAACCCCTGACGGATAATGATAGACATGTTGATTGCGAAGTCTTCTCTATGAAGTACTCGTTATGAACGAGTATCGTGGTTTTCCTACTTACAACGTTCATAGACGATGGCATGTCCTGAACTTTAGTGCCGATATTCAAGGTGCACAACAATTTCTACGTAGAGTAATATCATCAACTAAAGCGCTGAGTGCACGTGCTAACATGGACTTTATGTATAATGAAGTGTCAAAATAGGGTATCTATTTCCAGAGCGGGATGATTTAACTTTCCCATGATTTAGCGGCTTGTTCTACTCTTTCATAACTGCAGTCTCCTTTTCGAGACCCTTTTGTGTCCTGGAAACCTCAAACACCACAGCACCGTTTTTGCCCCCCTTGATCTGTTTCCACTTGCCCAGTCGGTGATCCTTGCCGACGCCGACCACAACACATAGACCGTCCTTGCCGCGCTCTCCCCGTTCGAACAAGGCGATGTCGTTGACCATACCCTTGACTAGCCAGTGAGACGAACCGGGCCCGTTTACTCCATTAACTACACCTTCGTCGTCAGACTCGTCCACAGGTACGCCATTAGGTACAAGCTCAAGGCCGGAGGACGGGTTGCCTAAGACCCCCACAGGCTCGATCTTTTTCTTGTCGTCACTTAGTCTCCAGACCCGGACGTATCCATCCCAACTACCGCTTAGGATGAGATCAGAGTAGGGTAACGTCCGAAGAGCGGTAATCCACCTGGGTTGCGGAGGGGGCACAACCTTGGGGGTAGGGGCTTTCTCGGCAGACGCTTCCGTCGGAAGTAACGGGTCCTCGAGTCCATGTGCTTGGGCCAAGATGAAAAGGGGCTTCTTCTTGGATATGCTCCATAGGGCTATGGAGCCATTGTCGCTCCCGGTGACGAAGAGCTCGTCGTCGATCATCGCGACGCGATCCATGCTGCCCTCGTGGGCTAAAGACCGCGGGTCGATACCGGGCTTCTGTTTCTTGTCGATCGAGCCGCCGCGGAAGACTAGTTGGGTCTCTTCGACGACTTTCCATAATCGAGCGGTTCGATCCCGGGCACCAACGCTCACGCACCGTTCTTGCGCTAGCGCGTCGATGTCGACGACCTGGTCCTGGTGGCCGAACAGGGTTTCGATATAGGCCAGCTCATCTAAGCTCCATACCTTCACGGTGCGGTCCTTAGATGCTGAATAGAGCTGGTTTGTGCCTCGACGGAACGCCAGTCCAGTTACGGCGTCGCGATGGTGCATGAAGGTACGCAGAGGCTTCAATGACTTGCCGTCGTAGACGATCAGGCGCTTATCCGCGCCACCCGTGACAACAAATTTGCCGTCTTGTGAGGCTGCTACACATAAGATGTCTGCTGTATGTCCCTGGTAGTTCTTTTCCTTTGACTTCTTCGGATTCCCCTTCAGCATTGCGACTTTCGTTGGTTGTCGACGCGGAGGGGCAGGGGGTTTCTTTGGCTTCTTCTTGGTAGTTTGTGGGAATTGGTTGGCTGGTAAATCTTGTAGTTTCCATTTGACCAGGCATCGGTCTTTTGTGACGGTATATACGTATGGTGCGCATATGGCAATAGAGGTTGTCGAGAGCGTATTACAACGAAATAGTGTATGAGACGCCTGGCCGACAGCAAGCTCTGAAGCAATTGTTCGATACACTTTGCCCTTAGTTTCGGCTACATCTTCTTGTAGGCGTTGTGCTATTATGTCTCGGTCGATATCTTCGGCATCAAAGCCAGTCTCGTCGACTTCTTGTCGGACATTTTCGAGATATCTTTCTGCAAGCCTTAACCTTTTCTCTGCCGCGGTTTCTCCTTCGTTCTCCGATTCTGAACTAGATTCATGAGCTTCATGTTCGTCTATTCCAGCGTCACTTTCGGAGTCGCTGCCTGATATAGAATCATCTCGTTCGACTCGTTTTTTGGGTGCAGGTGCAGGTGTGGGTGCAGGCCTAGATGGCGCCTTGGAAAATTTCGATGTCGCGACTCGTTTTTTAGGCCGATCAGTGATAGGTGCTCGTTTTCGTTTCTTCAGAGCGCCGGGCACTGTGAAGAAGGAAGACATAATAGTGTAGTATAACTTTTTGAGCGATCAATGCAATTGTGTATTGATCATCTCATGCCCTTAGAAAATTTCCATGCTCCAAAGAAAATCGACCATTGCTGAGAATTGCTAAGAAGAAAAAAAAAAAAGTTCACAACCTGCGGGACACTAACAGGGGTCCAATGTCGGTGCAAAGATAGCACCGTTAGCTCTCAATGGTTAAGGTGGGGCGCGGCTGAGATAAACTGTGGCTTGTGCTTCCGATGTCCGACTTCTAAGAATCCACCCAGCCTGCCACTCTGAAGCTAAGGTTCTAGGAAGGCATGACTGCTAGGCTGTAGCTACCTTGCGCGTCTGCCACAGCGACACACTTTACCTACAACAATTCGGGGAACGGAAGCTTCCTCAACATCCTCACATAACACTTTTCAGATCTCATAACCACCTTTACAAATCACTCAAGATGTAAGTTAATGAGGTTATCCAAGTTTCTCGAATGGGTTAGACTAACATTAGCCAAACAGGGAGGTATTGCTAGGAATCACTGGCAAGGACTTCACCTTGATCGCAGCCTCAAAAGCTGCGATGCGAGGAGCTACTATCCTCAAGGCCTCCGACGACAAGACTAGGTCGTTGAACAAGCACACACTAGTTGCATTTTCTGGGGAAGCTGGCGACACAAGTATGCTAATTGAAGTTCTTCATACGGCTACTATATAATAGTAGAAAGCTAACTATTATTAGTTCAGTTCTCCGAGTATATCCAAGCGAACGCCCAGCTCTACTCGATGCGGAACGAGACCGACCTATCGCCTACAGCACTTGCGCATTATGTTAGAGGCGAGCTTGCGTCAAGTTTAAGATCGAGGAAGCCGTATAACGTCAACCTGCTACTAGGAGGTGTCGACCCCATTACCCACAAGCCGAGCTTGTTCTGGCTGGACTACCTAGCAGCTCTGGCCGCCGTCCCCTACGCCGCTCACGGCTATGCACAATATTACTGTCTCTCGATCCTGGACAAGCATCATCACCCGGATATGACATTTGAGCAAGGCATGAAGGTGTTTGAGATGTGCACGGACGAGCTGAAGCGACGTTTACCAATTGATTTCAAGGGCATGACGGTCAAGGTAGTCACCAAGGATGGCATCCAGGACGTCGAATTTAACGACGACAAGATCGTTAAGTGCGCATAGGGGGGGTGGTTTCTAGCTGGCGACTGCAATTGTAACATTAGGGCCATGGGCTGGGGTGAAAAATAACCATACGACAGCCTAATCATCATGCCGCAGGCAGGCCGGCCTTTCGAGTCTGTCATGAACTGCGATTATCTGACATTTTCTTGCCATGAATGCGCATCTGACGATAGATCTGAACTGCTTGCTAATTGCTATGGCGAAGCCGCATGCAGTAAATAGGTGTGGCAGGATTATGATGGACAACATTGGCACCACGCCACGAGTATAATAAGAATATATGTCTCAACAGGTATCGACCTAGGTTACTAAGTATCCTATCTCTTTGGAGCGCACCAGGCCTTGCTGAGCTAACCAAGGCTATTAAACCCTCAACCCTCATTTCTCGTTTCTCGTATTCAGTCTGTGACAAGGCTACATTACACGAATCAAGAAATCCACGATTCCATTGGCCTTGTGTTGGCCTTGAGTTTGTCAACAGAATTAGCATCCCCAATCTAGGGCTACATACCTACTGCGTAGGTATGTATATATCGATATAATTCGAATGATGAATGATTTTTTACATAATTGATGAGGATGTTTTATATAATAAGTCGATTCCCGCCATTTGCGGAAGCCAAGTAAAAGTAACTCATCAGGCGGTGTATTTTGGTGTAGTGTATTTCATGCGGTTTTTAGGCGGTGAGACTTCTGCATGATGCCACACCTGTTCACCATGCAGGCAGGCTTCCTATTGGAATACCGGAAGCCATTATTGCAGCAGAGTTGCATTCGCCTTCCCCTACCTTGCTTACTTTGCCTACTAAACCAACAACTAGAGCGTTTGTAGAGCTAAAGTACGAGTCTTAGGTTGTTCACTGCCTATGTAGTGACAGTAGTGTCCTATAGTAGAGTTCACATAGTAGAACTTGAGAAAGGTTTTTCGTTGACTGGCCCACCCACATTCCAGTTTGTCAGGGCGCTAAGCTATGGATAATTGCATTTGCCAGGCCTTCAACTAGTCATTCAACGGCAGAGCCGATTGTCCGTTGACCTCTTAGTACGTGTTCCATGGACAGGATCTTGGATAGACTTTACAAATGAAGCATGGGGCTATTCAGGGGTCCTTCACTGTTACTGAACTGTAGAACCGAGTATTCGGTGGCGCTAGATCAGGCACGCATCATTAGATTACTTGATAATGACAACGTGCTGGGAGAAGGTTGGGCAGAAGCGTTAGAAAATTTATTATAGTATAGGAATTGTCCCCCCCTATCGGACCCTACCGAGAGACGGGAATCGGATAGATCCTACATTGTCGACTCCAGAATGCAAAGGAAATAAAACTAACGTCAAAAGTTGCCACTGCATAGAATATCCCGAATCATCCCGTTGTGTCTTTCTACACAGGTGTATACTCAAACAGTAATTAGGATAGTTCTGGAATATTGTATGCAGACCACTCTAGTACCGTGATAATCATGAATTTTCTGGTGGCGTAAGGTTGGGCAACAGATTGATGTGCAAGCAATCTAGGTTGTAATCAAGAAGTTTTCTAATACGCCAGAGTTAAAAGTGCTGTACCCAGATACATGGGTACTAGCTAATAACCATTCAATGGAAGGCATGTTACCTAGATTGTCTATTTGTGACTTCCAAGTTTCAATTTGCCCTAAAAATTGTAAGAGCATCCGTCACAGAAGAGGCGAAGGAGGAACAAATTGTCGCAGTTGCCCAAACTAGGAAGAGATACATACATACCTAGGTACTAATTACCTGTAGATGCCTTTTAGAAAAGTGTGTGGTTGCCAGAATATCCATGGTTGTGGACGTAAAAATAGGGGCAAATATACATAGGTATTTTGTAGAAGGTACCTGTTACTGGATAACGTTAGTAGGCATCCCACTTTCCATGATACGATTGATGCCGTAAAATACACACAACTACTAACAATTATCCCACAACGATATCGATCAGTCGCCCCTGCTAACCCATCTGCTCATGCCCATTGGTTGAGGCTGGTCATACCAAGGCAGCGCGCCTACCCAGTACGGTCTAGGCATTTTTAGGTTCTTAGTCACAGACCGTACGCTAACGCGTTCTCGATTTTCGACACAACTTCAAAACTTCTGAATTTTTTTCATCTGATCCATTTTCTTCTTCTCCCCCACAATCCCTTTGCCATAAACCTCAAACACACGGCATATTCTCATCCCTCCCCCCTGAAAAATCATTCATCATTTTCGTTCGGGGTCTTCTCTTTCCTTTGAAAAGATTTGTTTGATTTCTTTTCCTGAGGATCTTGAAGGCATCTATTGATAGACGGGTGCTCTGTGATCACTTACAGAACCACACACCATACAGTAACGGCCTGCATCTTTCATTCTCTTAATAATTACGAGAGAAGGTGCATTTACGTTGTGGTTTCCCATTTCGCGGCAAACTAATATCACTTGATTCCGTACGACTTCATTTTATTCTCAAGCACTAATTTCCCGGTTTACACAATTCTACCACGCCTCTCATTTCTCTTCAACTGAACTTGTTTGTTCTTTAGAGAGAATTAATTATTCGGCTGGGTTCCGTACCAAGAAATTTCTTGCCTGACATACATCACCCTGTAAAAACCTACTTGATCTACCATCTACCTCACGAGACTTCAACATGGCCGATCAACTGAACATGGGCGGCTTGAGCCTGGGCGACCAGCAGCAGCAGCGTTCCTACATCCCGCCTCACATGCGAGGCAAGGTTGGTGCCGTTAACACCGCTCCTCCTCCTCCCATGGGCGCCGGCGGTCCTCCGCCTAACATGAATGGCCTCAACAGTAGCGCCTGGGCTGGGTAAGCAATCCCTCTTAATCTCCTACATTACTCAAATTTCTATCCGATCTATCGAACGGAAATAATCCTTGGCATATACTAACGTGGCGAATTTTACAGTAACAACAGCTTTGACGCTCGACCCTCCCCCGGTTGGGAAGGCGCTCCTGGTCCCGGTCCCGGTCCCAACTATCCTCCTCCCCAGCAGCGCCAAGGCCCTGGGGGTTGGAACAACAACCGACAGTTCGATCGCAACGCTTACGGCAACCCAGCCGCTGCTGGAGGCAGTGGTGGTGGTGGTGGCGGCGGCGGTAGCGGCGGTGGCTACGCCAGAGGCTCCGGCGACGGACAATGGCGCGACGGCAAGCACATTCCTGGCCCCCCGAATCCCCGTATGGAGCGAGAGCTTTTCGGTACCCCGGATGATCCATCCAAACAACACACCGGTATCAACTTCGAGAAGTATGATGACATCCCTGTCGAAGCCTCCGGACATGACGTTCCCGACCCTGTTCTCACTTTCAGCAACCCTCCCCTGGACGACCACCTGATCCGCAACATTGAGTTAGCTCATTACAAGGTCCCGACCCCCGTCCAGAAGTACTCGATCCCCATCGTCATGGGCGGACGAGATCTGATGGCTTGTGCCCAGACTGGTTCCGGAAAGACTGGCGGTTTCCTCTTCCCCATCCTTTCCCAGGCCTTCCTTACTGGCCCGTCTGTCACCCCTGTCGGCGCACCTGGCGGTGGTTATGGTCGCCAGCGCAAGGCATACCCCACATCGCTGATTCTTGCCCCAACTCGTGAACTGGTATCCCAGATCTACGACGAGTCCCGCAAGTTCGCATACCGATCCTGGGTCCGACCCTGTGTGGTCTACGGTGGTGCCGACATTGGCTCCCAGCTACGTCAGATCGAGCGTGGCTGCGATCTTCTTGTTGCCACTCCCGGACGTCTCGTCGATCTCATAGAGCGAGGTCGCATTTCTCTCCAGAACATCAAGTACTTAGTCCTTGATGAGGCCGATCGTATGTTGGATATGGGTTTCGAGCCCCAGATCCGCCGTATTGTCGAGGGCGAAGATATGCCTGGTGTCCAGGAACGCCAGACCCTCATGTTTTCGGCTACTTTCCCCCGAGACATTCAGATGCTTGCCCGTGATTTCCTCAAGGATTACGTTTTCCTCTCAGTTGGTCGTGTAGGTTCAACCTCTGAGAACATCACTCAGAAAGTTGAGTACGTTGAGGACGTTGACAAGCGCTCTGTTCTATTGGACATCCTACATACCCATGCCGGTGGCCTCACCTTGATCTTCGTTGAGACGAAGCGAATGGCAGATTCGTTGTCCGACTTCTTGATCAACCAGAGCTTCCCTGCGACTTCGATTCATGGTGATCGCACGCAGCGTGAGCGTGAACGCGCTCTAGAAATGTTCCGAAATGGACGATGCCCTATTCTCGTCGCCACTGCCGTCGCCGCCCGTGGATTGGATATCCCCAACGTCACGCACGTTGTCAACTACGATCTTCCTACTGACATTGACGATTACGTCCACCGCATTGGTCGTACTGGACGTGCTGGTAACACGGGCCACTCAACCGCATTCTTCAACCGCGGCAACCGCGGTGTCGTGCGAGATCTCATCGAGCTCTTGAAGGAAGCCAACCAAGAAGTCCCGGCTTTCCTCGAGACCATTGCCCGAGAGAGCTCTTTCGGCGGTGGACGTGGTGGACGAGGTGGTGGTGGCCGTGGCCGTGGCCAAGGTGCCAACCGCGATTTCCGAAAGTATGGAGGCGGCGGTGGCGGAGGTGGTGGCCCCGGCTTTGGTGGTGGTGGCTTTGGAGGCCCTCCCCAGTCTAGCGGCTATGGCGGTGGTGCCGGCGGCGGCGGCGGCGGCGGTTTCAATGGTCCTCCTCCCAGCCAGGGCTACGGCGGTGGTGGCTACGGAGGCGGTGGTGGTCCCGCCTACGGAGGTGGAAGCTATGGCAACCCCGGCGGTCCGGGTGGCCAGGCTTCCTGGTGGTAAACTTAACACCATATGAAGATGCCTTTTAATTCCCTCTCTTACGCAAAACCGCTTGCAGGGATGGAATGGGCAAATTTGCAATGCGGTACATAGATTTCACGGTGGCATATTCTGTTTCTCCTTTCTCGACCTAATTACGCTGGGTCTTTTCTCCTTATTTTTTCTGTTGTCATTTCTTTGACACTCTTCCCATAACATACTCCTTTCTACGGCATACCCGAGGCATACGAATTTCAGCCTCCAAAAAGGATCGGCAGATTCGAGTTCTACGAATTAGGACTCTGGCATACGATAGACGGCATTTGTCTTTTGTTTCGGCTGCACCCCTCACAACTTGATACCCATAGAAGACTGGGAGGGGGTCACATGCGAGCAGCTGCATGAGACGCTTGGAGGTCAAAGACGTACCTTGACCAACGAAACATTCCGGGAGATATTCATCACTTGAAAGGGAAGTGCTGCATTACGGTTCTATCACAGCACTTTTTAACGACGATGACGATCTCCTACTCGATGTACCACGTATTTGCCTTTTGGAAGCCGGCCGAGATTATTTCTCGTTTTCCCATAGAATGGGGTAGTGCGTTAATATCGCATTGGCCGCGGGTTTCGTGTTGATGGCAATCATCATCATAGACAAAAGTGGATTTCTCGGTTCTCTGGTTGGTAGGGCTCCTAGTCCAGAAGACTCGCCATAGTGAGGGAACCAATTAGAGGGCAAAAACGGCATATGAGCATAGAATGGTCATTTTCGGTGCAGGATCGAGAAAGCAAAAAACGGCGTCTCGGCGATCAGGCATAGGCTCCAGACCTCCCCAGAAAATACATGGGGAGCATTTCTGGGATATGCTCTGACGAATAAGGGCATAAGGGAATTGATTTTAATCCCATCTGCCATCAATGGTAGTGCTTTTGCGGACATTGGCTGAGACGCTTTTCGGGCCCTTTTGAGGTTCTTCGTGCTGTGGTGGACTATCAGAGAATCCATCTACGACGGACTGAGAACTTCACAAATAAAAAAAAGTTCCTCCTTTTTACGACACAAACCGCAAAGCATCATGTGAAGTAGTTTCTTCTGCTGGTCATAGGTGAATACGCGTTGACTATTAAAATACAAGCTTGTCGGCTGAAAAAAACTCAAGATAATTATATGTGCTTCGTGACTATGTTTTTTGTGATATGTTGTAGTGAGTGGGTACCTAGTCTCGTCTCGTAATTGAGATGTGATAGGTAAGTTTCTTAAACTGAGTATTATCTATTAACTAGTGCAATGTTCTCGTAAAATCCAGGGTCACAATTAATAGATCAGATACCGTAACTTGTCGGCTCTTGGACGTGTACAGATCTGTAGCTCGTATGGAGTGTGTTGGGTGGCAGGTGGGTATATTTAGATTGTGTGGCTAGTGTATGTACTTCGTAGGTAAGAGTTTATTATGGATCCATTAAACCTTCTAAATAAACCCCTGTTCGTGCCTCAGATATGTATGTGGATGTTTGTACTCCGTACCTAGACAGCTGACGCGACGTGAGTGTATGCTACCTGAGGTTCCGTGAGCAACTTTTGATTCAGCACACTTTTTAGAATTTAAATTGTTCCTTCATCCGTCCACCTTCGCGTTCCCACTTCCGACACTGAAGCTTTATCTCCTTTAACGCCAACTTCGAAACTTTCAATAATGAGTTGATGCTAGCATTGCATCTCTTACCTCAGTTCACGGGCAATTTTTTCTTTCTTCCTCTCGTTCCTTAAAACTTTACCACGAAATTCGTCAGTTATAGGCATCAGATCTTGCGCGCCAACTGACTAGATCCCCCATTTATCAATCAACATAACACACTCTCATTCTTCGTCTCATCGATAACTCATCATATACCGTACGCGATTGCGATGGCTTCGAGAGAAGACACGCCTGACAACAGCCGATACTCGCGCGCATCTAGTGGCGGCCCAAGGGATAGTACACCAGGCGACAATTGGGATACCAGTATCGCCCCGGTCGACGCTGGGCATGGAAGTAAGCGATCGAAGAACAGGTCATCCGCCGCCGCCGCGGCAGCATCATTTCCAACAGTAGGGAAGATTAGACACCTAAAGAAAGAAGACGGGGAGCCTCTATGGAGAAGAGACATTCAATATGACTTTCTCAAGGCCGTTTTCGACAACGACGAGAAGGTATTCACGAACAGTTACGAACCTATAGAAGATAACAAGGAGAGGCAAAGTTTCGCAGACCTCTACATTGATACCATGGCCCGAAGTAGTAAAACTAGCAAAGTTCTTAGGGATAAATTGCTAAGCGATCGAGTGGCGGCGAAGAGCATGGCCATGGTGTGCCTACTGGTTAATGTCGGTCGTATGAATACAACACTAAACTGTACTACCATATCCTCTATTAACCTACTTGTGCCGCTTTTACTAACAGTTCAAATCCAGTCTTCCCTGAGATGCGAGCCCAACTCCGAACGTACCACGCCATCCCATCGCTGCAGGCCCATCAAGATGCGTCCGCCTACAAACAGCTACAGGACGCTCCGAGACTAAAATCCATCCTCAAAGGCGCAGCTGAGGATCGACCGGAACCACACGAGCTGGCCGAATTCAAGGGGAAAGGGCCCCCTCGGTCGAATCCAGTCAATCTCATTTTTCTCATATGCCAGCAAGCGTCTTACATCGCAGAATTGCACTTCCCTCCCCACGGCGAGTTTCATGACCTCATCATGAAGACGAACTATACGAGTAAATCCCGCGCGAGAGCCTTCCTCTGGCTAATGTGGTTCTACCTCGAGTCCGACTTTACCGAAGAAGGCTGCGACGAAAACCCATTTGGCGCTGGTGTCGATTATGGTACCGAGGTAGCCAACCAAGGAGTTCCAAGTATGGAAGAGATGACGGCAGAAGAAGAAGAGCAAGAGAACATCGATCCACAGGAGGAAATCGAATTCGGGCGAGAGAAGCAGAGCCACAGAGCAAAAATCATAGCAGCCGATCAGGCTTACTTGGCAGACCACCAGAACAAGCGAGGCTCTAGAGGAAGGATTCTAGCTGACGAAGGACCAACTGCTGCGATCCTCCCCCGCATACGTCCGTCAAAGCACGAGTCGGACCTGGATAGCACGCGATCCACCCCGCCGCCGAGGGCCTTGTCACGCATCGGTGCTAGCAGCACTGGACGACGGGGCGGAGCGCCACTGAAGCACCTGATACTGGAAGGTTCCTCGCCCGCTGGACCGGGATCTCATGTGATTGAGGGTATAGTCCCAAGAAAACCACGCCCTCCCACCGCCCACCAACTAGCAGTGGAGCGGAACCGGAACCAGCGGGTGGAGCACATTCTCGGCCGCGGACTACGAAGACAGCACCATCGTGCCCGAAAGGCACGACGGCAGGAAGGTGCGATCATACGTGCGAGGCGCCGACTGGCGGCAATGAAGGACGCGTTAATCGACAGCGACGAAGAAGAGTATATGATGTCACACAGAGAACAGAAGCACCTCTTCATAGACCGAGGCTTTGGCGGCCTCTGCCAACTCAACCAAGAAGAGGACGATTTCGGCGAAGAGTTCGCATCGTACGCGGCATCACTGAGAAGGGTGGATCGACGACTCAGACGCTGGGACGGCCGACCCGAGTTAGGAGTTGTGCCAGTCGCCAAACGACATGTCGCGGCTCCGCCGTCGGACTACGGCTCGCCAGATCCACAGGGTGACCACGATGGCAACGACAGCCCAGAGAAGATGGACATGGTCAAGACAAAATCCAACGGTAACACTAACGGTGATGTCACGATGGAGGACGCCGACGATCTGGATCCTATGGAGAAGGAGCTTCTCGGTATCGGCAGCGGAGGCGAGGAGCGTGAAGGCGAAGGGGACGGTGACAACGACGGCGAAGTGGAGGGCGAGGGCGAAGGCGAAGGTGAGGGCAAAGACGACTCTGAAGACCTCGATAATATCGGCAAGGCCTTACTGGGTCTGGATGGCTCCGACGGCACGGATAGTTCGTAAAGGGTTAGGTCGAGCATGCAGGATTTCTCAAAACCCGTTTGATGTTACCAACGACTGGTGGTGACACGTGCTACTACCAAAACATTTCCATTTCACGTTTTCTAGCAGGCTTGGTAAACGGCCTAGCTACGCTTTGTACATCTAGCTGGTATGGTTGGGCGATTGCTTATTCAGAAGGAGGGAAGGAATGGCATAGAGAGGATATACAATACGACTGTTGCTAATTTACGCAAGGCTGATCGTGAGCCTCGTGACATGGCGAGGATTGTATCACATGATGGTGTAGTTCTAATACGTAGAATGCTAACTTGAAATCATCCTAAAGATGCGTATAATCATTGATGCTTCTACATTTCAACTGTCCTCGTTGAAATGGGGTAAATATACCACTGATGGTCTTTTCATAGTGTGTAAATATGTGCATACCTACTACCTAGGCTAGGCTACTAGGCACATATCTAGTCCCGTAGGAAAAGCCGACGGCCAGTGGTCGTAAACGGCAACCTATCAAACGACCAGACGCAAGCTGATCACCGAGATTGTCCAATAATGGTATGGGACGGGGAGTCCACGAATGTCCCGTCTCCGGTCCGGCAGATGGGCTCCGATAGATGTGATGGAAGCCTGGGATAGTTCCGTTGGCCCGTTGCGCGTTTCCAGGTATGCACAATCCTTCTTTGAACAGGGCAAGGACTAGGAGTTTGGCAGAAGGATCACATTTCCCTTCAGCGTGAACCGGGACATGTTGCCATCCAGAGTCTTTCTCGCAACAGAGGTATAAACTCGGGTATCCGAGCCAATCATCACAAGCCTTGTAAGCCGAGTTGGAGAATCCGGGCTTTCAGATGAATAGATGTGATGGTCCGTATGAAAGAAGGCAGTCAGGTTAGTTGTATTTTATATTATTATTATGGTATAAATCAAAGACATCTTCTAAAAGCTACGTACCCAGCATAGTATGTTATTATTACCAGGGGGGGTGTTCTAAACCCGAAAGTGAAATTTCCAAACTCCGTCCACTAATCCGAGCTTTTTCTTCCCACTCGGAGTCGGAACTTAGAATTATTTTCCTTCATGTTCCTTTCCTTTGTCGGGACCGGTGTCGGATAGATCCAAGCTAGTATCGTAGTTGACCCTGCCTAGCGCCAGAGCCAACGAAAGCTTAACTTCCAAGCCTCCCCCCCCAAACCCCCCAAACCCCCCAAGCCAGAAGGGGAGGAGGGGACGGGGGGAGGCGAAAAGGAAAAAAACCACCTACCTAGTGCAGTAATGAAAACGTCGTCACCCTTTAATGGACCATGGGGGAAGGGAGGCAAATGTTTTGTTTCGATGGGATTAATTAAAGAACGAAATTTCGTGACGTGCTGTAAGCGAATCCCGATTCCAGCACAGGTAATATTCCGTAAGTGGTCACTGCAGTTTCATTTTCCATTTGAGATGGAAAGCATGGAACCCCGGGTTTCGGTTTCGGATTGACAAAATATGTAAAGAATATGTAAAGAATAAGAGAGAGAGAGAGAGAGAACGGCGTTGTATGTCAGATAAGGTTAGATTCGTCCACATGCGGATTTAGGAAGTAAGCAATAATGACGGAAAAGGAAGAAAAAAATGAAATAAACAGCTGACGACTCATGGCGAGCTATCTCAACGTACATACATAAAAAGTTATTCAACCTCGGAACGGGTAAGTCTCACCTTCTCTTTGCTGTCTTACCGACATTTTGACTAATGAAACAACAATATTTGTAAAAACTCTGCATTTCTTTCTATCTTATGCTTCTGCCTGCCGGGGTGGGTGTTATGTTATGTACGTGCCCTATGCAACTAGGAACTTGCGTATGCGTCATTCGGCGAAAAAAAAATGTCACCCGGCGAGACGAGAAAAAAAAAAGAATACTGCCTCTCTCCTCTCATCTTTGACCATATGCCGATTCGTATTATACAGGGCATGATTGGTGTAACTTGCAGATTCAACCCCAGATTGTTCGCGAGCTCGTAAACTCTTGGGATGTCAGCTCCGAGCCCGTTTTATTTGACTCAAGGTGGACTCGTTGTGTATAGTCGTAATGCTTTTATACTGTAGGTACTACACCCATATTATAGGCTGGTAGTCTAGTCCTCCCCCAAGTGGAGCGAAGTCCGGGTAGCGGGGCCGACATATCGAAGCATCATACAGGTATGTAGATAGGTATGTAGTGAATGTAAAGAGGTCCCTTTCTTATCGTCTACCTGGAAATTACAACAGTTGGAATCCGGATCTCTTACCCTCGTATAATCCCTAATTCCTAATCCCTTCTCGCTTCTCTCACATAGCTTTATATCTAAACAGTTATGTTATAGAATTAACTGTTCCCCAAAGTCTTGTCAGTTAGAAAGTATATCTTACCAGGTGATAGAACGGGAACCAATCCCGTATCTCCGTTGCCGCTTATAAAGTATTTGCCGTTCTCTCAAGCTCACCGCATTCGCCTCCTCTTGCTTTGTTCTCGGCAAACAGAAACCTTTACCTAAAAGCCCTAGTTCAAGTCTCATATCAAGCTTTAGCATAGGTATCAAGGTTTACTTACACTTGATATACCTTCATCGCTCGCATTGCGCCGCGGGTGAGCCCTGAGTTACTTTCTTAAGCCATACTATGGCACATGAAAGTGAGGACAAAGAAATAAGGCCGGCCGACCCACTTGCAGATGTCGATAATACCGGCAACTCTGAGCCAGCAACTCCGGCCTCCGCCTACGATGATCCCGAAAAGGAGATCCACAGACATGAGGAAGACTCCGATGAGAAGCTCGCCGGTCGCGAGGAGTTGAAGCATACTCAAAGCTATGCCACCGACACAAGCACTGTCACTCGCACGACGTCGAGGGCAACCGTACCAGCCAAGAAGTCATGGCTTAGGAAACTAAACCCCCTACGCTGGGGTTCAATACCGCCTGTCCCCAAGGAGCGACAAGTATCGAGGGAGTACACGGCCGGCTTCCTGAGCAAGCTAACCTTCCATTGGATGGCCCCCTTTATGGATGTAAGCACCCATGCTCATACGTTCGTCTTAGCCACATCGTACTAATAAGAGCCCAGGTAGGGTATAAACGACCTCTAGAACAAGCCGACGTCTGGTCGGTGAATCCCGATCGGACAGCCGAGCTGATGACAACCAAGGTCAGAGAGTCGTTCGAGAGACGAAAGCAGAACGGTGAGCAGTATCCACTGCTTTGGGCACTGCACGAGGTTTTCTTCTGGGAGTTCTGGGTAGGAGGCTTCTGTCAACTCTGCTCGTCCATTTTCCAGGTCATGTCTCCTTTCACCCTTCGCTACCTCATCAACTTTGCCCAAGAAGCCTGGGACGCATCTCAGAACGGACAACCGCCGCCCAAGATCAGCGCCGGCATCGGTCTGGTTATTGGTGTAACCGTCATGCAGATTCTCCAGAGCTTAGGTGTCAACCACTTCATCTACCGCGGCATGATGATCGGAGGGCAGACGCGTGCTGTCCTCATCAGTCTCATCTTCGAGAAATCTATGGTGCTCTCCGGCCGAGCAAGGGCTGGCGGCAGTAAAGGCTTGACCAACGGCACCGCAGAGGATGGGCAAGGAGAGAAAGGGAAAGAGAATGCAAAAGACAAGGCTGAAAAACCAGAGGACCTCAAAAAGGACGCCAATGCGGATAAGGCGGGCGTCTCTGGCGACGGCACCGGCTGGAGCAATGGTAAAATCGTCAACTTGATGAGCGTTGATACTTATCGTGTCGACCAAGCCAGCGCCTTGTTTCACATGGTTTGGACCGCACCCATTTCATGCCTCATAACTCTCATCGTCCTTCTCATCAACTTGACGTACAGTGCTCTCGCTGGTTTCGGCCTCTTGGTCCTTGGTGTCCCGGCGTTGACCAGGGCAATCCGATTACTATTCAGGCGCCGAGCCGCGATTAACAAGATAACTGATCAGCGTGTTAGCCTTACACAGGAGATCTTGCAGTCTGTCCGCTTCGTCAAGTTTTTTGGATGGGAAGGGGCTTTCTTAGACCGTCTTCGGGATATTCGAACTCGAGAGATCCACGCCATCCAAATCCTTCTGTCAATTCGAAATGCCATCAATGCTGTCAGCATGTCGCTCCCTATCTACGCTTCCATGTTGTCATTCATCACCTACTCACTGACCGATCATGGTCTTCCGGCTGCACAAATCTTCTCCTCCCTTGCGCTGTTCAACGGCTTGCGAATGCCTCTGAATTTGCTCCCCTTGGTTATTGGTCAAACGGTAGATGCTTGGTCATCCCTGAAACGTATCGAAGAGTTCATGACATCCGAAGAGCAAGAAGAAGAAGTCGTCTTACTCCCTGAAGGAAAGAATGCAGTTGAGATGCATGATGCCACTTTCACGTGGGAGCGGACGCCGACCCAAGAATCCGAGAAAGGAAAGAAAGGCAAGGATAGACCTTCACAAAAAGGTGCAAAACATTCTACCAAGGCGGAAGATGGTACCGAAGATACAGCAAGTACACTCGTGGAAGAGCGTGAGCCGTTCAAGCTCCAGGATCTGAATATAGAGATTGGAAGAAATGAACTGGTCGCTGTTATCGGAACCGTCGGATGCGGAAAGAGTTCATTACTTGCTGCGCTTGCTGGTGACATGCGAAAGACATCGGGCGAGGTCGTCTTAGGTGCCTCCAGAGCTTTCTGCCCACAATATGCCTGGATCCAAAACGCAAGTGTCCGGAATAACATCCTCTTTGGAAAAGATATGAACCGTGACTGGTACAAAGAAGTCATAAGGGCGTAAGTAAACCCCTGCAATGATGACGGCGCAACAAATACTGACTGGTAGATTAGCTGTGCTCTGCAACCGGATCTAGACATGCTTCCCAACGGAGACGCTACTGAAATAGGCGAAAGAGGAATTACTATATCAGGTGGTCAGAAACAGCGTCTCAACATCGCCCGAGCCATCTACTTTGATGCTGATATCGTGCTCATGGACGACCCGCTCAGCGCAGTCGATGCTCATGTTGGTCGTCATATCATGGATAACGCCATAATGGGCCTCCTGAAAGACAAATGCCGTATTCTTGCAACGCACCAACTGTGGGTTCTCAATCGCTGTGACAAAATCATCTGGATGGACGGCGGCAAGGTTCAAGCGGTTGATACGTTCGACAATCTCATGGCTAACCACTCTGGCTTCCAACAACTGATGGAAACAACAGCCCTGGAACAAACACAAGAGGAATCGGCAACCGTTGAGGAAAAGACCACCGAAGTTGAACAAGGCAAGAAGAAAAAGAAGCGAGTTCAGGGGTTGATGCAAGCGGAAGAACGAGCTGTGGCGAGTGTGCCGTGGTCTGTTTACGTCGACTACGTCCGAGCCTCAGGAAGCATGCTTAACGCTCCGCTCACGTTACTTGTACTGCTGCTCTCCCAGGGTGCCAATATCATGACCAGCTTATGGCTTTCCTATTGGACGTCGGACCACTTCGGCCTCACTACCGGTGTTTATATCGGTGTGTATGCCGGCCTAGGAACAGTACAAGCTCTGCTGTTGTTCCTCTTTTCGGTCATGTTGGCTGTGTTTGGCACAAACGCTAGTAGGACCCTCCTGACACAGGCGGTGACGAGAACTCTTAGAGCGCCGATGTCCTTCTTCGACACGACACCGCTAGGTCGTATCACGAATCGCTTCTCGAGAGACGTTGATGTTATGGATAACAACTTGTCCGATGCGATGAGGATGTACTTCCTCACACTGGCGATGATCATATCCGTCTTTGCTCTCATCATCGCCTTCTTCCACTACTTCGCCATCGCTCTCGTACCACTAGCCATTCTCTTCGTACTTGCAGCATCATACTATCGAGCCTCCGCCCGAGAAGTGAAGCGCTTCGAATCCGTTCTCCGGTCTGTGGTATTCGCCAAATTCGGCGAGGGTCTCAGCGGAGTGGCATCTATTCGTGCGTACGGACTGAGAGATCATTTCATCAACGACCTCCGGAATTCCATCGATGAAATGAATGCGGCATATTATCTGACTTTTTCGAACCAACGGTGGCTGTCGATACGTCTAGACACTATTGGTAACTTGCTCGTCTTCACCACAGGAATCCTCGTCGTGACATCCCGATTCAGCGTTTCACCATCGATCGGCGGTCTGGTGCTCTCGTATATCCTATCCATCGTGCAGATGCTGCAATTTACGGTACGGCAGCTAGCTGAGGTAGAGAACGGCATGAACGCGGTGGAACGACTCCAGTACTACGGGACACAGCTCGAGGAGGAGGCACCGGAACACACGATTGATGTCCGCCCCTCGTGGCCGGAGAAAGGAGAAATCATTTTCGACGATGTCGAAATGCGGTATCGTGCGAACTTGCCCTTGGTGCTCAAAGGTCTGAGTATACATGTCCGCGGCGGCGAACGTATAGGCATCATAGGGCGTACAGGCGCTGGCAAGAGTTCCATCATGTCGACACTGTTTCGACTAGTTGAGATATCAGGAGGCCACATTTACATCGACGGGCTCGACATCTCAACGATTGGTCTACACGACCTTCGCTCCCGCCTCGCCATCATCCCGCAAGACCCTACTCTCTTCCGCGGCACTGTCCGCAGTAATCTGGACCCCTTCAGCGAGCACTCAGATCTAGACCTATGGACGGCGCTGCGAAAGGCAGGTCTAATTCCTGCTGACGCGAGCATCGACGACAAGGACCCAACGCGGATCCACCTTGACAGCGTTGTAGAGGAAGACGGACTGAACTTCTCCCTGGGACAGCGGCAGCTGATGGCTTTGGCGCGAGCCCTGGTGCGTGGGTCACAGATCATTGTCTGTGACGAGGCTACGTCGTCCGTAGACATGGAGACAGACGACAAGATCCAAAAGACAATGGCAGTCGGATTCCGCGGCAAGACGTTGCTCTGCATCGCGCATCGTCTGCGCACTATCATCGGATACGACCGCATCTGCGTCATGGACGCGGGCACCATCGCTGAGCTGGACTCTCCGTATAATCTGTGGAAGCAAGGGGGTATATTTAGGAGTATGTGTGACAGAAGCGGCATCAGGGTCGAGGATATACATAGTGCAACTGCAGACCTGAACGAAGAAGCTGATTATGACGACGAAGCTCCCGAGGCCGGGGGCTCAGGCAGCAAAAGCGAGAAGGATGATGAGATATAGGAAGAGATGAAGAGAGGAATCAGATAGTGTCTAATGGGCTTCAAATGATAGGTCTGGGATAGATTTGGATACATAGCGATATTTAATGATATACGAATATATTCACATACCCATTCAACCAGTTCTGGAGTCGTAGATGTTTAGTAGTATGTGGTATATTGGGTTCACTGGAGTAGAGTTGTATAGTCGGAAGAGGGCTGTGTTCTAGGTTAGGGGTAAAAAGGAAGAAAAGGAGAGGAGAGAAGAGCGAAGGAGTTTAGATTCTTATAAGCGCGACTATAATCTGACGGTGGCTTGAACTTTGATACCGCTCTGAATAAATTGGAAAGAGAATGATGCATGCTGGACAAAATGTCAGGAAGTCTCGAGTGAAGTCAAAAAACCTAGTGCGGCTCAGCATAGTAGGTACCATTTGTTGGTGTCGCGCATGTGTAACATACTACCTAGCTGTTCTGGCAGTAGCATCCTACATCCAACGTACATGAAAGGTATGTAAGTATCCACTCACTACTGTGTAATTCGTCTTCTTGCCTATTCTGCTTTCGTGAAAATTGACTTGGAAACATTAGGCAGGTAAAATTCCAACCCTGTCTAAGTGTCGTGGTTGACGATACCAGTATGATACGGCTAGACTGTATTGTTGATAGTATAGTTTTGGTAGAACGACGAGGATCGGCACTTGTGTTGGGAATACGAACTTAGCTGCATGTGTAACGTAGATCCCGTTTGTGTATATTTAGATGAGGTATGCAGAGATTTTAATACTGGTTAGGCCATTAAGCAGTGCAGAGTAAAGTAATAGAAGAGTTGAACCAATCTGTGAGACGCTATACCTAATATCATTGTCCTACGGGAAGCCCTATCTCATTCGCTCGTAAACCACCCAAGTAAACAACATCTTTCTTGGCTCGAGCTAGCCCGGTTCCTGCATACATGAAGTCATTGCTTGCTTGCCTGCTGCATCTCGTCAATCGACATGCAACTAGCATGCAGGAGTGCTGTAAGAATCTATCCGTATGGTAGATATATATATCCAACGAACCCTCACTTATATCAGCATCCATTCTCTCGGAATATATATTCACGTAGCACACGTGCATAGATTGATAGGTAACTAGATTAGATAGATTGAAACTCCGCATGATAGGTAATGGCTCGTTCGTTATACAACTCCGGGGAAAAGAACATTATTGGATAATAAAAGACTATGTACTACACTCTCCGGTGACAGATATTTGACGTAGTGGTAATGTTGTGCCTTTCCTCAAAAAAGCCCCAAAGTAGTCCTCCCGTTATCCATAACTCCATGTCTAATGCCTATTACAAGCGTAATTTTTACAGAAGCAATTGCTCGGAAAGAAGGGACCGAATGGGTTCTCACCGCTGGTCGTAGGACTTTTACTCCTGCTCTCTCCCCACTACTCTACCAGGATTGATTCATCCAACCCGTCCTAGTTCACACGTCCCGATAATACTTTCAATAATAGTTTTGCGTGAGAGAACTTGCAAAATACCTTAACACCCTAGTCCTCCATTTCCGGACTCCGAAGAAAAGAAGCTCTTGCCAGATAACTAATGCCGGGTTTGAGACTGACTCCAGGTGTTATTGTGATGGCTAGGCGGTGGGAAAGGGTTTTGCGGGTCGTCCAGCAAATCCTCCAAAAAGGCACTTGGTGCTCGTCCACTCGGTGGCCGGTTCAGATTCAACGAGCTCGCACTCATATTTCGTCGTGCCAGATCTGTACGAGGCACTAGGCTAGGAGACTCTGGTGGGGTGTGTCCGAGAGGTCGTACATGACCGCGTGAATCCGGCCGCAAGTTTGTCAAACTGATAGAATGACCGTGACCTTGCTGCGGAGAGCCCGCACCGGCGGCATAGAAACCAGAGGGCAAAAACCGAGATTCGCGATTACCGCCGCTGCTAGGCGCCGGGGCGGTGGGAGAGAAGAACAGATTGGACTGGCTCGGAGTAGCTGAAGGGATGGGTCCTCGCGTTGTCCTTCGCACTCCGCGGCCTGACATGGCGTTACCGAGAGAGGCCGACGACGCTTGGTCGCTGTATTTGTAGAAGGGAGGCGGAGGCGCCGGAAATGTGGCCTTGTCGTTGGCAATCTGCTGAGCCAACGCCGCCTTCTTGACAGAGCGATGTAGGAGACAGGCGACAACAGCTCGCCATATCAAGACGGCAGCCCCGAAAGCACCCAGGATGGCGCCGACGGCAATAAACACGGTACCTTCCGGCACGCTCGACGGTTGCATGAACGGAGCATTGTTCGTGGGAGGTACAGTAGGGGCAGGATAACTGTATTGGCCGGGAAGAGTCGGAAGCGGATCGTCACTGTTTGAAGTTGTGGTGGTGATAGCCGGAACAGAATCAGTCGATGACGCATCACTCGTCGTGCTGCTAGCGTCGGTCGTACTGTCGGTTGACGTCTGATCAGAAGTCTTGGTGGCTTCCGAAGTAGAGGTCTCTGTCTCGGAGGTATTAGTGTCTGTCGACGAGTCAGCCGTCGTCTCGGCAGTCGTCGAAGCAGGAGCGTCCGTCGAGGTCGCTTGCGTCGATGTCGCATCGTCAGTCTGTGTTTCCGTGCTTTGTGCGATGACATTCGAGGCCAAGAGGGCCGCTACGGCGAAAAGAATCGGTTGCGGGCGCATGATGGGCGACACGGATTCGCGACACGTCGGGAGAAATAATTCAGCGACAGAGATTCCCGACGATTTTTTTAAAATGCGCAATCGCAAACGGTTGTGATGGATTTCCGATGAATTTGTTAATTGCGTCGGATGAAGAATTACTTGGGGATTGTGGCTGAGCGAAAGACGTGATGAGCTGGAACCTTCGTATTCTCGGCTTCGGACTCAGCTCAATTACGAAAGGAAAAAGCGCGCCCCGGATACAGGGGATTCGAGTGATGCAGACCGGAGCGACTGCGATTCGAGAAGAGAAAAAAAGATGACTAATGACGGACGAGTACTTGGAATAGTGTGGATTTAGAACGATTGTTGCATTGTTGTTTGTTGATGATGACGATGAAATCCTGACCTCCCACCTTCTTGTTGTTGCTTGTTGTAGTTAGGTGAGACGAGAGAGGGACGGAGGGGGCCAACAAGAAAATAGGAGCAGAGGCTAAAATAAGCAGACAGGCGTTCCTGCCTAGTGAAAATCAAATTGAGGAAGACGAGACGAGGAAGGCTCGCGTTGAAATGACTACCTCCGTGCTAGTACTAGTACATAACCATAGAGTCTATTGTAGGGTTATATTCATGTACAGTACATGGGCAGGTGCGCCATCGGCAATTTTTGGCAGCCCGCAGCGACGCTGTACGACCTCGTAGTACGGCACACAGCAGGTGCTAGTCACCTAGACTGGGCTGAAGTTTGAACTCGTACCACACCTTAGTATAGGTACCTGTGGACTCACCTTATCCCGCATTCTCCAGGTAGGCTAGGCTGTGGTGAACTTGTACTTGTATTTATACTGAAAATAGAAAGACGTACGTCAATTCCACGTAGCGGCCCTTTTTTATTACTATCAAACATGTTTTGTGAGACAGCATTCATGGGATCATGGGATCATGGATGGGATGTAAAGTGTACAGTACCTTCCAAGGTGCGCTAACGCACACAGACCAAGATCGCGTGCCACTGAAGATACTTACATAGGAACTTCAGGGTCCACTAGGTAACACCAGGCACGGGCCAATAGATCATTAGGAGCGGCTAATCTGATATTCCTTTTTCCAGGGCGGTCAAGATTTTCTAAAGTGGCAGATTCATTCAGACCTTACCCGCCTCTATTTGGTACCGCAGCGCTGCGCAATCTCATTCTACGTATTTGATACGATTATCCTCGAAACCAACCCCCCAATTCAGGTTTACCCTCCCTCGATTAGATCACTTACGTTCCAATCCGAAACAATCGAGCATCCATCATGGGTGTCGCAAAGAAGACGCGCAAATTCGCACAAGTCCGTCTCTCTCAGTAATTCCCCTATCGATAAGCCCGCCCATCTTGCGAAATAGCATCAGCTAACCCTCCACCCCCCTCACAGGTGAAGCGCATAATCTCGCGCCGAGACGCGCGCCTCAAGGAGAACAAACCCAAAGCCGAAGCCGCCGCCGCCGCAGCAGCAGCAGCGAAACCCTCCGCATCAAGCGACATCGTGCGGCGGGAGGTGCCGCAGCTGCCGTCGCAGCTCTTCTTCCAGCACAACGAGGCGCTCGTGCCGCCGTACAGCGTCCTTGTCGACACCAACTTCCTGTCGCACACCGTGCAGCGCAAGCTGCCCCTTCTCGAGAGTATGATGGACTGCCTGTACGCCAAGTGCACCCCCATCATCACCAGCTGCGTCATGGCCGAGCTCGAGAAGCTCGGACCCAAGTACAGGATCGCCTTGCGCATCGCCCGCGACGAGCGCTGGGAGAGGCTGCAGTGCGATCATAAGGGGGTTTATGCCGATGATTGCATCGTGGACCGTGTCATGTGAGTCTTGAGTCTCCTTCTCGTTGTGCATATGTATGCGATATAGCATCACAGGAGCTAACCGCCGAACCAACAGGAAACACCGCATATACATCATCGCCACTAACGACAAGGACCTCTGCCGGAGGATACGCAAAATCCCAGGTGTACCCATCATGAACGTCGCCCGAGGGAAATACGTGATCGAGAGGTTACCCGGCGCTCTGCAATAAGCAGGAGCTGGGAAGGGTTATATGACACGGCATATTGGGACACGTTCTGGGCGTTTAGGCGAAATTCTCTTTGGCTTGATGGCATACCATACGGCGTTTCGAGATATAAAAAGGATGGCATTTCTAAGGCTATGGAAAACAAGTTTTACGTGATCGCCTAGATAGATCGACATGCTTATTAATAAATCATGTTGAATATGGGCAATCGCAATTACTATCCCACGCAGGTTTCTGGAGTTGAGGCTGCCTGGGATGACTATATGTACATGATAGCCTCATTTGTTGTTATTGTAGTTTGTTGAAGGGTCTCCCTACCCAACAGCACTGTCAAAAGAAATCCGCCGCCACGGGTATAGACGGCGGCCGAATTCCCTCGGGTCTATAATCGCCGCCTGAATTGATGCTTTCAAAAACCGTTGCCATTTTTTTTTGCCTCAAAGCTGAAAAGGTAGCACGAAAACGCCATAAGCCTGCGTCTTGGTGGAAGAAGAAGAAAAAAGCAATCATCGACTAGTGTACACCACCATCCTCCACCCCCTTTTTTTTGGCCGTTCGCTGAGTGAACCCTTAGCATGCATATATATCAAGGCCGATTTAGAGTCGCGCCTTGAGATAAAGAGGATCATGATGCAGAAAACCACCTACTCCGGGAAAACGAGTAACAGAGATGCATCTAAGAAGTTCATGCACGAGAAATACATCAATTAGTTTAGTTGAGAAATCCCTTACATGCCGCGGTTCCACACAGGCAAGGGATACGATCTAAGCTCCCGATTTCTCGCTCGAACTTGTAGTCATAAGTCAACTCTTCGTCTGTAAAGATGTTAGTTAGCAACGCTATCGCTTGGGAAGTGTTCATCCTAATGTAGACTTACTCTGAGCAATATCTCGTAAAGCATAGATGACAATCCTCTTGCTGCCCTCCACTTTGATAATCTTGGCCGTGCAGTTTGGCATGCAACTATGATTGATGAACCGAGCAATTCCTCCCTTCTTCGTCGCGTCGATGACAGTGGTGTCGTCGATACGGAAGAGATAGCTGCTGCCAATTCCACTTTTGAGGTATCGGTTCTCGCGAATCTCGGAAATAGACTGTCGAACTTCCTCGCCGACATACTCGATGATCATGTCGTCTTTGTTGATATTTTCCATCGCATAGAGACCCCAGTTGTGAATTGCGGAGCGAGCAAACTTGACAGGCTTCTTTCGCTTCTTCAGTTGGTTGAATCTCAATACATCCGAGTCCTGGCCTAGGGTTCTCTTCTGGTCGTTCAGATCGGCTACGAAGCGCCGGTTGTTGACACGATTTGCTCTCGAGTTGCCCTTTGCTAGTAGCTTCTCGGCCGCAAGTTTTGCTGCTTCAGCTGCCGCCGCCGCCGCATCCTTGCCGTCTTTCTTTGCTGCACGGAGCTGGCGCTCTTCTCTGGCTTTCTGAACCTTAATATGATGAGGAAGGTACTTGGATTTCTCCGAGTTGAGGATCTTCTTGACGCCTTCGGTTCGGGCACACCCACTAGCGTTGGGCACATAATAGCCTTCAATGGTAAGTGGCTCCAGAGTTGATCCCTGCTTGGAATTGAGTTCCCGAACACGATCGTGCCTCCACACCCAGAGTCTAGGATCGCCAACATCGCTCGCCTTGAACTTCTTCTTGAGTTTGCCGGTATCAGGGTGGTCTTTAGCCTGGAACTCGAGGTCTGGCATGGACTGCACTGACAAGCCGAATGATTCCGGCACCGCCATCGCCGGGAGTACCGCATCGGAAAAGCGATCATCTTTGGGGATTACCTCGTCTACCACTTCTTTGATGATGGGTTTCAATACCGGTTCTTCAGGCTCTTGAGTTCCTTCCTTCTGAGCTTGTTCCAAAACTTCCTCAACATATGCTTCCTGCTGTTTCTTTTTCATAGCCTCTCGCTCCTCGAAGAGCTGCTTCTTAGTCTTCTTCTTCGGCTTTGCCACAACAGCCTTCTTCCGACCCTTTATGGCCTTCTCAGCTGGTGTGGAAATATCGGCAGCTTCAGAGGTTTTATCATTATCGAGATCGGCGTCCGGCATAACGACATCTTCCGTTGGGCTAGTAAATTCGTTCTCAAGTGTATCAATAGTGACACCGAAGAGCTCTTCGTCGGATTTCTTCTGTCGCTTGATGGCGGCTTCAACTTGGAGGTCGAGCTTCCGCTTCTTGGTCTTAGCTAAGCTATCGTTTACGGGGAAGCTAGCATCTGTCATGGAATCTTCATCGACGAAGTCGTTCTCGAAGCCGTCATCTTCTGTACTCATACGGCTCCTTGGGCGCGATTCCGACTCTTCGACATCACGGACGACAGAGTCACGATTCTCAGTTTCGTCTTCGGATGCTTCGTCTTCGCTGTCTGGAGGTTGAAGTCGATGATGGAGGGAGCGGAAGGGATTGTGTGATGCTGAAGCCCGCTTGCGCGCGAACGGGTCCGTAAATCCATAGTTTCGCTGTGCGGCACCTTGGCCTTTAGCCTTCCTGATACGAGGTAGCGCGGTAATATCGAGACGGGCAGTGCGACGTTCAATCGGATCGGCGCGCGAGTTGGGTGTACTGATCGGTGTGACATCGCGTTCCTCGAAGGTAACCGTGGGTCGTGTTGGTCCAGGAGGCCTCTCGAGGTTCAATTTGCGCCTCTTAGCGATGTGATTAGCCGGGTCTAGGAACGTGAATAATGATGGTATAGCAAGTTTTGTCCTAATATGCCTAATTAAATGCTCCTTCATCTCACGTCGAACAACCTCAATAGCCTCTGTAACAGGATCGAAGTTCTTAGCTCGCTGTTTTTTCTCCTCTTCTAAGACTGCTTCCTCGTCGCGGCGCCGGTCATCTCGTGGCCGGTACATGTATTCATCTTTATTGCGCGTATCGGGAATCATACGCCTTTCTGGCTCAGCTCGCGAATGGCTGAGAGACTGGGATGAGCCCGAGGCGGGCACACCGTGAAGCTTCATAGCCATAGTGTAGGTAAAGAAGGCACTACCATCTGCCGACCTAAAGCATCTACAGGCTTCATCACGGCCCAGCGAGGTATTAGGGAATACAATGTAGTAGCCAGTGCGATCGGCTCGTATATCATCGAATTGGAATGACTTCAGGCGCTTCTTCATATGGGGTATCGTTGTAACCATAACTGGAACGCTTGTGTCGGGAACAAAGATATATGGTTCGCCTTTGAGAGTTGCTGAGACAAGCTGAGGATCGACTGCCATGGAAAGCGCTTTAGGCTTGATCGGGAGTGGCCTGGCGGGCTCTGGCACTAACACAGGTCGCTGTCGATCAGCAGCAGGGCCCCTTGGGGCGGTAGGAGGTGCTCGACCAAGGCTGACGGTTTCAGCAGGCTTTAATCTAGGTCCTGTAGGAACTGGTGGTGTAGCAGTTGTGCGCGACGCCTCCTCGTTATCTTTCTTAAGGATGGTCTCGAGCATGAGCCTACTTTTCTTACCATCTCGGTCGAACTCTACCATAACACGATTTGCCTCGATCCTCTTCCCGTTCATTGATCTAACAGCCCTTCTGGCTGCAGTTATAGCTGAGATGGGAGGCTGCCGTTGCGGCATTGAGTCTCGGTATCGAAAAGTCGCAAAGCCCAGATAACTTCCGGTGTGGGGATGCATCTTGTTACTGCTTTCGGCGATGTCACCAAACGTTGTGAACAGAGTCACGACCTTAGAAAAGGAAATCAACGGGTTAAACCCGCTGACGACAATCTGAGTCGGCGGCCCCGGGCCGATGGATGTAGCCGGATCATATGGATATGGTTTTAGATTGTAAGGAGTCTGGCGTAATCTTGCCTTGGGAAGGTGGAAGTCGACATTGATATAATCGAGCCAGCTGCCTTTAGACAGGCGAGGATCCGGAGGGGGAGCGTCATCTTCCTATTCAGTGAATTAGCCATAGATATCGTACAAGTCAGATGACGCTCCCCCTCCATCTAGATATATATTGTATACGTACCAGCCCGATGTTCTTGTACTTGGGTTTCATTGTCTTCTTATCGCTCGAGGACAAGCTCTTGTCGGTTAAAGGGTCGTGTATACACTTGGTTCCCTTTATAGCGAGGCTGGGGTCTCGAGCCGGGAGGCGCTTGATGACACCGGGAACACTAGACAAGGGTCTCGTGTTCGTCTTAGAGTTCGTGATATCAGATCTGCTGGTGACATTCTGAGCGGCGGAGGGACGCTGCTTTGCGGGTTGTATATGTGAAGGATATGTGGGCGAGCCAGCTGTGGTAAGAGGGGTGAGGTTGCTGTTGGAAGCGCGTGAAGAAGCAGTTATAGCAGCTGATGTATTAAAGGTAGTAAAGACAGAGGATGTAGTACTCGCGTGGGAACTCGCAGACCCAACGCCATTAAGGATGTCTCCTTGCAAAGATTCGGTATCATCTATCGGAGGGGGATGTGCGGCATCAGATAACAATGAATCGTATTTGGCGCCATCGCGGTGAGCAGGTGTTGCTATCTTGGTATCATTATCGGTAGCTTCTGATGTCTTAACGGACTTCTCGCGTTCCCGTTCATTAGCCTTGTCTCGGGCGGCGCGAGGAGCGTTAGGGAAAAACTCCTTATAACCAGCGCTAGGAGCCATGGTGAGAAGGGTCGAAGTTGGCGGCTTCGACTATCCACCGACCATCATATCTCAAATCGGAAAGAATCGATAACACCATCCATTCATATAGGTAAAAGGGTGTACGCGATTGATGATTGTAGTCGGATGTGGATGTGGCAGGAGGATACGCGAAACTCTTGCGTCCACGCGACAGGATCGGAGATCTGACGTGTGGGACTTCCTCAAAATAGCCAGGTAGATAGTTTTTCTAGGTTAATAGGAGCCGACAGCTAGGTAAGGGGGGGTATAGAATCATAAAAGTTGCCTCGATATGGTCGCGGACAAATGTAAAAGCTTTGCCCGTGGAATTTGCGCTCGCGAAGCCGGGACTATGGTTTGGTCAAAGAAAGTGGGCGGAGGATGGAGAATTGAGAGGCTGATGTCGAAAAGTTGAATTGACGGTTGATGAGCAAAGCCAGATTCTGATTTCAGGGATGGAGCCAAGTCTGGGGGAACCTAGCCTCATCCGCGCCACACTTTCTATTTCGTTTTTTTTGTCTACGAAGTACCGATCCCGTAAATCTGTGGCGTATTTTATGAGACTATGCCTTCTTAGGCTGTAATGGCTTCTTAGAGTGGTAGCTGTAACGATTTGTACAATACCTACCCTCCTATCACAAGCCAAAAAAACACTGGAGTCTGTTACTATGTACCTTCTATATGCATTACAACGTCACCGCTTTTCTTTATTCGTTCCTTCTCGTTGAAAGTGTCAATAACAGTGAGCTGACAGCGAATCGAACCGGCTTGACCGGTCGCGTCTAGAACTTAATGCAACTCCTTTTTACCTAGTCAGGCACCTGCTTTTTGCTATTATTGTCTCATTTCTGTGTGGTTGTATTTTCGTATTAAGGGGCTGGCAAATTTATGCCAAATGGGCAAAGGGATAAGATATAGCTTGACTATCCATTACTTGGCAACCGAAGAATATCATAGATCCATGAAGTATCATCCATATTCATTGTCTATTATCTACAGTTGACAAATGCGTGCTCAATAATTTTACCACGGATTCAAACAGCGCAAGTCCTGCTATATTCTCACCTTGCATTTGGTACAAAGCAGACTCCAACGATATGTCTTTGACTTGGTATATTTGTTCGACTCTATTATCTTCAAGACACTTGTAATAAAGGTAGTTGTGTTTTTCAACTATTCATTAATCTTTCCACGTCAGTGAGGCGAATAGTCCGATGAAATACTCTACATAGTTGTTGATAACTGACGTGTGGCTCAATTACTTGTCAGGCCTCCATGCGGGAACAGCGAAAGCACAGGAGGGGGGAAACAGTTGGTGGCCTAAAGAGATGTCATGAGACAATGGAAGCTCCTTTCTACACAACAAGACTCCCGAGGATGGTTTAGATTTCCATCACAATTTACTCTAGGTAGTTTCAGGGACCCAACTCATGTCTCTTTAGTTAAATGAATTGGCATTTGTATGTCGTTGCTACTAAACTCAGTAAGAATAGAAAACCTGCTTCCGAGGTACTCTCCTATGACTGCAATACTAGAAGCATCTTGACTCATTATCCATACAAGCTTTAATCCTTAGAGATATTGTTTTTCTTCTTCTTTCTTTTTGCATGGGTGAAATACAACACAACCTTTTGCTAACTCCAGTATCGCCAAGTCAACCAATAACGCCAGTTACCACTTAACACCAGGGACCCTCTAATTAGCGAGCTTGAACTCGAACTCTTCATCCTCGTAATCATTTGGACCCTTCATGCCACCTGCGAGGAGATCAAAGTCATCCTCATCCTCGTCATCTTCCGGATTGAAAATGGAAAGGAATGGGACTCTCTCCCTCCATTCTTGGTCTCCAGCAACGGGTGAAGTCTGATTATGGGCGAATCGGGCGGGTGTAATGGTCTTGTCAGAGTCGTTGGACAACGTTGTGTCAGATCGAGCAAATCCAGTCTTGGATGTAGGCCTCTTGGGCTTCGTAGTTCCCTGAGAAAGCATTGTTGCCGTAGATCGTCCTTTGGTATACCCGATGGTGGTTCTTGAATTGGCCTCGATCTCCATTGACGTCTTTCTAGGAACTGCCTGGGCCTGTGGGTTCTGTTGTCGTCGAAAGCTGGGCATGGGGATCGACGTGGTTTTCTTGTTCGGGACTTTACTAGCTGCGGTAGCCTTGATGACCTTTCGCTGCAGGGACTTGGTTGTATCATCCATAGTCAGAGCATCAGCAGCACTTTTTGGTCTGATGATCGATAACCCGCTACTAGTGGCCGGTTTCCTAGCACCAACAGCCACTCTAGGCAGAGCTTTGGCCGAAGTCGTGGCTTTCTTCTTGCTGGTGTCTATTTCGTCTTGAATATTCCACTCGAAGTTGTCCATGTCTTCCTTGATTCGCCTGTCGCATTCCTCCATGGCTTTCTTGTTCCTCTCCTCCAGCTCTCTGTCGGCCAGAGAAACGCCATGCTTATCAACAGGGTTGAAATAGTAGTCATAATAGCCCTTGAACAAATTCTCGGGTTTCAAGGCATCTAATTTCAGCGCGCCATCGGGGAAAATATCGGACTCGTACGGAGCGTCCTTCGGTCTCGGAGGGCAGTACTCAATCTCCTCTTCACTTAGCGGGTCTGCCTCTTCGGTATGGATCTGTAACTTCTGTAGCTCAGTTTGCGGGTGCTTCTGCTTAGGTCGAATGGTTGTTGGTGCCTTCGTCTGGGACTTCTCGATCTCGCGGACAGCGCTCTTAACATTGAAAGCTTGCTGGCCCTTGGTTTTCGCATTCGTTGTTTTGTTACCTAACGGTGCTCTGCTGAGTGTTTCTGTTTACATCTATTAGTCTCGTTTCTTTAGAATCGAAACCTTGAGGTTATCAATAGTCAAATACCCATTGGTGTAGCAAGATTAGATTTATTCAACCCTTTCCCCTTAGACGTGAGTGTATTCTCATTGCCTCTTGTTCTTCCACTAATGATGCTCTTAGCACCACCAGCAGCCTGGGCACCATTTTCATCGTTCAGAGGGACCTTGAGAGGTGTCTTTGCAAACAGTTGACGTTTGTCTTTGGCCTGTTGCTGCTTATGGGTGGAACCATTTTGGCGGCTGATGGCCAAGTTCTCCTGGTCTCGAACGGCCAACATTGTATCTGGATCTGTCTGTGAATCCAGACAAGATATTGTTATATCAGACTGCTAACAGATTGAAATCGGCTCTGGGGTATTTCGATGCAATGTTGCAATGGGTGTAAATGTAGGTTAGAATTGTTGAGGAGGGATGTTTTCCATTAGCGTAAACACGGGTTCTTTGGCAATGAGTAGTGGTTTATAATGTGTACCGTAGAGTTAAGTTGGACGGGCAACTTTGGAGAATTATTGATGTACCTAAGTTACAGTACCAAACATTTTTGGCTTTCAAAAGTTGTTCTTAATTTCCTCTAGAATGATGGTTTCAATGTTGTTCTAACTTTATTTGGATGCGACGGTAGTTGCCCAAGCAACTAAGTTCGTGACCTAGGTACATGAGCCCCTCATTTGTCACAAAAGCTTAATACAGTATGCATAACTCGTCATATGCACCGTATGCTGCTCACCGTAATGTCAATAATTTCAACGCGAGACCCACTAAAGAAGAAGCCGAGAGCACTGTGTGCCCAAAACAAATCATGAGACGGGTCCTTCTATCCCCTATCTGGTCAACTTTCCAGGGCGATGAGGAAGGCGGGGCAATCTGGTACCAACCCACGTCGACCATATGAAATTCACCTACCTATCCATAAACTTAGTCGATCAATCAACGAGTTCCCTTTTTCTTTTATTCTCTCCCAAAACCACCAGTCTCCTCTCCTTGCCTACTAATCCAGTACGCATCATCTGCTTCATCGTACATACGATCAACATTTTCCTTCCTCTCCCTTTAACTCACATTTCAAGTACCAGTACAAGATGGCGGACCGCATCAGAGAGGTGAGTTGATAACATATCAAGTTTCTCTCCCCCCTCTCCCCTTTACCCCACCATCAGTATAACGGTATAACGCGCTTTTAAAGAGCTACATACGACCTGAAAATCTGACCGGCGCTGTCGTGATAAAATATCTATTCATATCTATATGATATATCTACGATGATGTTAACCTTGGTCTACTTGTTAGAAAATGAACCAGCTCCGCCTGGAGGCTGACGAGTCATCTGCGAAAGTCGAAGAGTTGCAGGCTAAGGTCAAAGCTCTTGAGCAGGAGAACCTCGCCAAGGAGCAAGAGATTACCTCCCTCTCCCACAAGAATGGCCTTCTGGAAGGCGAGAACGAGAAGATGGACACCACTATCAAGGATCTGAAGAAGGCTGCGGATGAGGGCCTGCAACACGGTACGCACAACGAAACCCTCCAACGAAGACTTCAGCTACTTGAGGAAGAAGCCGAGGAAGCGGACAAGACTCTGCGTGAGACAAATGAGAAGTGAGTTTCCACATATATTAACCCTGAAAAGGGATGAGAAGACGTGAAAAAGCTAACCCTCGTAACCTATAGGCTTCGTCAGACTGACGTAAAAGCCGGCCACTTTGAGCGCAAGGTACAAGCGTTGGAGAACGAGCGGGACCAGTGGGAGACCAAGTACGAAGAGATGTCTCAGAAGCACCAGAAACTCCAGAAGGAGCTCGAAGACCTCCAGAACGAGATCGGCAACATCTAATTCGTTTCTTACGTTCATCGAGACCGGTTTCGCGAGATACGAAGGCTGTGCCTCGAAGGAAGCTTTGGATTTCTTTTACCAACACCCGGTGCTATGCCAACCTACACGGGGAGGCATAGTTACGACCGCCTCTACTTTCGACCTCACGAGACGGGAAAAGGTGCGGTGACTGTTAAGGAGAACTGAAGTTTAGGGCATGTTTATTGTATGGTGGACTTATATGTGGTATTTGCAGCAGCAAAGTCTACGAGACGGATAGAGAATGCGTTAATCAACCACGTGGTTTCTTTCTGCTTTTGGCAGCTTTCTCCTTTCTCCGGCTTAGTTGCCTTTCCGACTTTGTCTCGTACCTAAACTTTGGTTTCTTCTTTTTGGGCAGCTTAGGTTTCTCCTTACTCCCCGGAGGATGTTGGGAATCATCTGCTGCCGTCGTCGTCTCTTCGTCCTCTCCGTTCGAATCATCATCTTCTGGCTTCGAACTTGTCAATCCATCCTTAGACACATTTACCGACTCCACTGTCACCGTAGTATACCGTTCTTCGTCGATGTATTCTTCCTCGTGATCCACTGGCTCTAGTGTAGGCGTATCTTGAATCCCTCCCCATTCGTCTACCTCGTCTGCCTCGTCTTCTGACCTGGCCTCTCCGCCCACATAGCCGGCTTGTTCTGCTTCCTTCAGAATCGCCTTGATGTTCTCGACGTGCTCTTCGACTTCTCTCTTTCGACCCTCACGAACCTATAGAAGTATCTCGTGTTAGTAGACCATCTAATTTCTATATATCATATGGACCTGCCTGTTTTCTAAACTCGATCTTCTCCTCTCGAGCCCGCTTTGCCGCTTGTTCTTGCGCATTCTTGACCCTTTGTACTTTTCGCTTGTGGAATCCGGTTAGATAATCAGAGCGGGCGTCGTTATCGAATTTGATTTCCTCAGTTGAATGTTGAAATTTTCGTTTCTTGGGTGGCGGAACGAGCAAGCCCTTCTTAGGTCGTGGGCGTGCGAACATTCTTTGAATGCAAGAATTGGGTATATGTTAAATGTACCAAGCTTAAAAACTGAAGAAAACTCCTGCAATTCAGTATCCGTCTTCAAGGCCAAAGGAGAAGGTTCCAAACCGAGAGGCTAATCGCAAGATTCAATAAATTTTGAGAAGTCGAATAATTGTAAGTTTCGGTACATTTTTAGCACTGTCAGACCGCCCCGCCTTGTCCGTCAGCGGCCAGACTGGTAGATTTCAGCAGGTTCAGGGATGTTGCAGAGACCTGTAGACCCCAAATGCCGCCGTGCCTAGGTAGCTGCACAATTTGATAGGACGGAACAAGCCGCGTACCTTCCGTCCCTTGCTAAACGAGCGAAACGTAACTTCGAAAGAGCTTCAGCCTTCTGAGCTTAAGCCCCATATACTCTTTCTCATCATTTAGACAACAACCAAACATTACCTCGAGAGATTATCATAACAACATGCGTCTCTTCCGGGCTACCGCGGCGCTGGCAGCTTGCTGCGCATCCGCGCATGCATTCTCAGACTCTTCCCCTTTCATCATGTTCTCGACGGCTGGGTATGCAATTCGACACCAACAATCCATCAAGCCCACATGGAGAGTGTAACTAACCTCATATATCAACTAGAATCGAACTTCAACACAGCAATGAACGAATACAGTCCAATAGAGAAGTCCAGAGCTCTCTCCAAAATATCCTTTCAGGATGTCCGACCGATCGATACCTCATTGTCTCCCAGCCGAATCTCAACGCGGGCGATCTGAGCGCGAAGGACGCGGTACCGAACCTTCGTCGATCGATGGAGAAGGCAGAGACTCGGTATACCGTCGCGGAGGTGGCCGGGCAGCTGAACATGAAGGAGATATCAGCGTATATCCAGAGCTCCTGTGAAGGGGTGAGGCAGCCATTCGTCGATGACCTCGAACTCGCTCCTCTTCCATCGGCCAATAGCGCCTGGACGCTAAAGGACAACGGTAACTATTTACTCTGCCATCTGTTGAAGAAGGGACTACTTATAGATGCAACCTAGACGAGGAATTGGGTATGGTTCTCGAACAGTACGAGAGAGAAGGTTCCTTCACGATCATCTACGCCGGTGGCCCACGAAAGGAGACACCGCAGACTTACAAAGCCGAGTTCCCTGGCGCCGTGCATTCTGAACTAAAGAGAGACCTACACCTTATCCAACAGAGAGCTAGCAACAAAACTCGCAATCTCCCTCTATTTGAGAAGTACCAATTTTTCACTTCAGGTCAGTTCAACTTGGTCACTACTCACAGATGAGCTTTCGTACTAACGAGCATATAGGCATCTTCACGGGTCTCGTCGCGTTCGTTATCCTCATGTCGATCTTATACGCCGGTATCGCCGCAGTCGCCAGCCTCGAGGTCCCCTACGGCGCGTTCGACAAGGAGATGGGCCCCGCGGCGCAAAAGAAGCAACAGTAGTTGGAAAACATACGCAAGGCAATCCTGTCAGGCAGTGTAGCATGGCTGTAATTTACGCAGTGTACTATTGGGTCATCGGAGTCCAGGTAATGGGTAGCATAGAAGTTTGAATGAGACTTCTTTCGTTCAATGGCAGGCATCGTTTATCAGATGGAGGGAGACTGTAGATATGTATACGCAGTTAGAAATCGACCACGGCTTTTGTTTCCTTATTTTCCCTCCCACCCAAGTACTTCCACCGTCGTAGAAACACGTACGCCTAGTTCTCTCATCCTGGCTTAACTCCAAAACGCCTTCTCTATGCCCTCAGCCTTCAAAGCGTACCACTTACTGCCGTTGATACCAGCGTCGTGAAATTTTTGTCCATCTCAAACTTCCCCTTCCTAGACTCCATCAAACCAAGTGACTCGGCAGGAGGAAATTCGCAATGCCCTCCCGGACGGCGTACTCGTGGCCGCAGTGTCCGCACACGAGCTTGCCCTCCATGATCTGCGTCTCCATGAGCAGGTTGTGCAAGTCCTTGAGCGTCTTCTCGTCGCCCTGCAGCTCCTCCACGGACGGGGGCTGCGGCGGCAGGGCTGGGAAGCCGAGCTAAGGAAAAGTTTTAGTGGCTTAGTTCAGCAGCAATGATATTCATATCATCTCATTACACGCAGCTAAAAGGATAGGCAAAGGCAAAATAAATGAGAATTACACACCTCGGCAGCCGTGGTAGACAGCGCCGTCCAGTCGATGCGGGGCAGCAGATTTATCAACAGTTGGACGTTGACCTCGATGTCGTCCTGCACCAGCTCCGCGTCTTTGGGGTGCAGCGGATACGAATCCGAAGAGCTCTTGCAGGCCTTGACCGCGCAGGTCAAGAAATTAAGACTTAGGACTTTCATCTCGGCGTGTAGTTGAGATGCGCTCGAATTGTTGAGAATTTTTCGAGTTTCTTGAAGCTCGGAATTTGACTGGCGCCAAAATTTACCAAAAGTTTTTATAGTCACACGTGATAGGGACAAATTATAGGAATAGGCACAGCACAATCATGACGAACGACAGAAAAATCATATCAGTCTAAATGCATCATGAATTTCATTTCACGGCTATAAATCGTAACATCTAAGCCATCGTCTTCTCGTACCCCGCGTCCTCGCGGTCGCTTCTCTGCTTTGACATGCGCAGGTAGACAGCAATAGCGGCTAGGATAACACCGAAGAAGAGCGCCTTCTGGAAGACAGACCAGCCGGCAGAGGGGGTAGCAGCAGGAGTTACAGCAGCCGTGCCAGCCGCGCTGTCGGTAGATGCGCTCTCCTCTGTGGAGTATCCTGCAGCCCATTCGGAACCTCCGTATAAACCTGGAAAACGCGCGACAGACGTATCAGTAAGAAAACGACGGAGGAAGGCGTTGTGTGTGTTTATAGCTCAACGTGGATACCTTCAGGGGGCACCTCAAGCTCTCCGCTCTTAGCGATCTTGACCACCTGTTCCGGCTTGTCACCGGGCTTGGTCTTTGCGGCCTCGATCTTCTTGACGACGTCCATGCCCTCAAGAACTTCTCCAAATACGACGTGCTTGCCATCAAGCCACCTAGCTTTTTGTTAGCTCAGTTCCGAATGTCTTGTTGTCTGTTGGTAATTGTAACCGAATCGGAGAGTCTTACGAGGTGATGACGGTAGTAATGAAGAACTGGGAGCCATTGGTATCCTTGCCAGCGTTCGCCATGGACAAGAGACCCTCCTTGGAGTGCTTTAGCTTGAAGTTCTCGTCAGGGAACTTCTCGCCGTAGACTATCGACAAAGACAATTAGCACCTTATCCGTCTCGTTCTAATCAAGATAATAAGACCATGGATACTTACTCGACTTGCCACCAGTGCCATCGCCCTTGGTGAAGTCACCTCCCTGGATCATGAACTGCTTGATGACGCGGTGGAAGGCAGAGCCCTCGTAACCGAAACCTTTCTCTCCAGTAGCAAGAGCTCGGAAGTTCTCAGCGGTCTTGGGAACGGTCTTTCCGTAAAGACCCATGACAATGCGGCCAATGGGCTCATCGCCGTGTGTGATATCGAAGTAAACCTTGTGGGTGATCTTTGGTCCCTTGGCTGCGGCAGCTGTCTGGGAGAAGCAGATAACGCTTACACCCACCAGCAGCAGGGCACCGACGAAAAGACGACGGAGGTTAAACATGATGAATTGAGATAGTATCAGGACCACTCAGACAAGATTGGAATATATATTTGGAATTTGGAATAAGATGATTGTAAATGTCTGGGGGGAATTGGACCTATTTCATAGATAGGAAAGAAATAATAGGGAAGGGGGAAGTTAGAAAGGACACACAAGCTCCAATTTGAAGCGACGTTTCAATGTTTTGTTAGAGCTGTCGCAACCCAGACTGCACTAGAACCCCTGAACCACTCAAAACACCGTCACAGTCACAGGCTATGTAGGTACAACGGTTGCATGCGGGGTCCCACTTACACTAACGGTTAGAGGCCTATCAGTTTATCAAACGGGAGTACACTGACCGATGTACGTAGATACATCGATTTCAATTCATATGAACATTGAAATGCTCAATCTTCAATCGCCGCAAACCTTAAGAAGAACATCGCGGACAACACATAGTAGCGCCCTTGTGCTAAGTCGCCCAACATGGTGAGTCCCTCCATTCCATGTAGCCATTCCGTAGACTGCAATTGCTAATTTGACACAGACAATCATAATGGGAGTCAACTTCCACGAGAAGAAGTTTCTCAAGGTAAGCAATCACATCGACAGTCGATTCCGCCCAACACCCCTCCTAACGACGATGGAACCGCACAGAAAGCCCTCGAGACCTTCTACGGGCTAGGCCCGCAGCTGTCCTCGCGGATCATGGCCAAGTACTCGATCTACCCTCACGCCCGGTGCGGCGCAGTCGCACCGAAGACGGTGCTGTCCCTAACCGCCGAGCTGTCCAACATGACGATCGAGAACGACGCCCGGCGCATAGTGCAGGACAACATCAAGCGGCTGCGAGACATGGGCACGTACAGAGGACGACGGCACGCCATGGGTCTGCCCGTGCGCGGACAGCGGACGCGGAACCAGACTGAGACGACGAGGAAGCTCAACTGTCTTGAGAGAGGAGGCACATATTCTAGGATTTAACGACATGCTCGCGGAACACTTCGTCATAGAAGCGCAGGAGTCGGACGTGCTCCAAAATGATGGCATCGCCGGAGCTGTTGGGTAAGGACATAGATTAGAGGCATGCGACTCATCCTCGGCCGATTTATATATATGTGTAGCTTGACGATGGGCGTCTTTGCTACACATCAGTCTTAAGACATTAGTCCCTTACGCAGCCGACTATAAAAGTAGATCTAAAAAAAATACCACCTAAATTTTAAGAATACATCACATGAGCAAAAAACTGATGATTAAATAAATCACATTGCTGATGTAGGTATATATGACACATCATATGACTTTGATTGATTATTTTTGGCAAGTGAGCCGCCTCATCGAGAGCGATTGCAAACTACATTATTAATGAGGCATGATGAGGTATAAGGAGCAATTTTTTTTGGCTTCAAATTTATATCGACCAGAAGGAATCGTCATACGCAACACATTAAGATACCTTGTTCAAACAACTGTGCTAGGAAATTAAGCCTCTGCCTCCAGTAATCTTTCCAGGTCATCTTCCAATACGGGCTCTCCTTCCGCCTGCAACTTTGCGGCTACCTTCTCGGCATCTCCCCAGACACGTAAAATATTACCGCCTGCAATCTTTCCGGCGTCTTCGTCCGAGACGCCACGGTTTAGTAGCTCCGCAACCAGGCTCGGGTACTTGGATACGTCGCTCAGACCTTCAGGCGTGGACGGGATACCGTCGAAGTCACTTCCTAACCCGACGTGGTCGTATCCAATGAGATTGCCGATGTAGGTGATATGGTCAACCACGTGGGAGAGGGTGTTGTTCTCAGGGAAGAACTCAGGGACGCCGTTCTCCGCACCCTTATCGACGCAGCTGATGAAATCAGGCGCGAAGTTCACTGTCATAGTCAGCGCAGACTCGAATAGGGGGGTATCCATAAACATACCCATCACAATAGAGTTCTTATCCTTCACAAGTTGGAGTATATCGTCAGGGACGTTACGAGGGTGCGGGCACACCGTGTATGCAGAGCTATGGCTGAACATGACGGGAGCTTTACTACCTGACCATCCTTCACTACCACCTAGAACGTCCCTCATGGTGTCTACACTGACATGGGATAAATCGATCAACATGCCAATGCGGTTCATCTCATTGACAAGCTGTCTGCCCTTAGGAGAGACACCACCCCATACTGGGGGAGCCTTTCCGAAAGGATGTTCCCAGAGAGCCGCATCGGCAAATATGTTACCGCAGTTGTGTGTCAGTGTGGCGTAACGGACTCCCATGGCGTAGAAGCGTCTCAAGTTGGCAACCGAGTTGCCGATTTGATGGAGACCCTCGATCCCCAGGGGCGAGATGAATTTGCCCTTCTTGAAAGCTGCTAGGGCCGGCTTAGAGTCCACTGGGATCCCGGAGAAGTCGTTCGAGTAAGTACTTTGCAGCCGGGTCATAAGATCGATCTGCTGTAAGGTGAGTTGAACGCCTATGTCACAAGTATTAGTTCATACTGCCGATAGAATAGGTTCCGGTACTGCGTACTGGGGGCATAGTTCTCATCCGAGAAATCGGTGCCATTTTCGGGACAAGGCGTGAAGACGCTCCAGAAAGCACCTCCGTTCTGCCCTTCTCTCAACCTCGGGAGGTCGACGTGCATTGGTAGCCCACCCTCTTCGAATGGCTTCGTAAAATTCTCATTGTAGATATGGTTATTATACATAGCCCGGATGAAGATAGCAAAATCATTGTGGCCATCTAAGGTGTTATTAGTTATAGACTCTAATGATGTGACTGAATAGTTGAATTAACTCTACCTATTAAAGGAGTTCCTGAAAGTATCTTATGGACTCTCTGTTCGACGGATTTCGGCTGGAAGTGAGAATAGGCCTTTGAGAATGGGTGGTGACATCGCGAGGCTGGGTGCAGTAGCGTGCCTAAGATTAATAGGGATGACACAATGACAATTGTCTTCTTTACAAGAGAAGGTCGAGAGCGAACAGGAATCGCATCCTCATTACTCTTAGTTGGCTCCTTTTCGTACATGTTGCAAAAGGAACAATTAAGATATATTCGTCTTAGTTGTGATAGAAGACGAATTGAAATAAAGACAATGGTAACGAACAGATGTAAGCTGCTGCTTATAAAGCTCCATCTATGTAACCTGCCTTATGTAATCAGAGATAACCTGATAGGGGACTCGAAATAGGTATCTACCTCTAGTTCTTTATAACTTTATTACTTTACAACTTTGCTTTGATTTACACTTTTACGGAATCATTCCTAACCATATACCTTATTATAGTTTCTGATATGCTACCTAGTAGTAGCTTAGCAAGTAAGCAATGTTGCAAGTCTAAGCTGACTAACTATCGAAGCACTAGGGACATGATGCCTATGATATCTCGGGAATACGTCTTTGTATGGCAACTAGGGGACTATCTATCTGGATTCCCAAAGATATCTCATCAGTATCACTTCCACTCCCCTATTCTCATCCCTATAACCCTACTTACATCTAAGCCGCTTAGCCGACAGATGGACTGTTTCGGTCACGTGATTGGTTATGGACTAAGGCGAGTCCGAGGCACTTGAGCAAAAGGTGACGAACGCGCTGTACCTAATTCGTTCGAGAGACATGATCGAGACAAATCTCTTTAATTATTCATCATATGCTGTCATGGGCTTGAAAATAGGACCTCGGGAATGTGTATGTGTTAATAGGTATGCTCATGAGGTCAATTTTCAGTTTTAGCAGCTTACCGTTGTCTTAAATTGTAACCAGTTTAGACAAGTTCAGACAAATTTTATGCGCCTGACCGCCTATGGGGGGGGTTTATGTATCTAAATATGGCATCTAATTACAGAGTACGAAGTTGTAAAATATCGATAATCAAGAGGCCTCTGGTGACCCTGGTTATCTTCGCTACGTGCCTTCTTAGGCTCGACAGGGCCGATGCCCAAAAAGTTCGGATGAAACGATTTCTTACAGGGCTATTCATTCTTGTTCTAAATTCGTCAGCGGGCCTGACAAGGTACTTGAATATAATGTAACCAATGTAACTCGCCTTATGGCAACTTCAGCCTACAGTACGTAATGACCCAAGATGAAGGTACTTCTTCACCCAGTACCCAACCCTTCTTCAATCTTGAAGCAGGTGCCACTGTGCCAGGTGCTTTATTAGGCTACATGCCCATGATATGTATGCACAATAGGTACCTACAGACAAAGGGAAACATCAATCCGTTGCCTCTAAAACACCCCTGGAGTCTGCAGGTCCGACCTTTGACCAATGATTTTTTGAGCTTCAGCTGCCTTTTCGCTGTCCAAGCTTTCTTCTAGGTGCTTTATTGGGGAGAAGGAATTTCGTAAAGTTGAAAAATAAAAATACCAAAATACAATAAGTAAAAAAACTTAATACGTACCAAGAGCGAAGCAGAAACATATGGAGACCGATCTGTTTTATCATTCATTCTTTCTGTACATTCGCATCTAATCTTCTGGCTTTGTAACAGCAACGCAACCGCTCTCACCGGTCTAATCAAACAACTACTCAACCTCATTCTTCTTAGTCTTCTCTTTTTACTTTCTTCTGCATTAGTGACACGGCCTCCCGTTTTTTCTGTGATACCCGCCGTCGATTTCTAACTTTCTAAACGCCTACCCGCCCTTGATTCCACTTCGCTGGCAACTTTCTTGCCACTCATTGGTCCTGCATCGCATTACATCGAGCCATCTTTTGCGTTCGCGCCTCACAACCCTTCTAAACCTTCAAAGTCAGACATAACTATCTCGATTTGACTCGATACTAGAACGCCGAAGCGGCCAACACAAAATCGGTGTTTCGAAAAGACTGCGTCATCACCATGCCGGGGTTCGCAGATTCTTTTTGGTCGATAGACTATGCCGCAGGTGAGCGCGAAAACAACCAGCTATCCGTATACTCTCCCATACCGAAACTGACTATGATTAAGGGCTGGGCGTACTGTTTAGCAAACTCCAGCAGGGAGTCCAGGAGGATCGACAAATCCTCACCTTAGCCCGTATGCGAGCCGAAGCTGAGGAAGTCTATGGTCAGAAACTTGGGGAAATAGCGCCTGCAGCTGACAAGATCACTGGTGGCTTTTCGCGTGACGATGGCGCAAGTGTGCGAAAAGTACGATCAACTTGATTCTCGATACCTTTCCCAGGAGAACACCCTAGCTAACCGTTTTGTGTGCTTAGGCATACGATGGCGTTCGAACCGAGATGGAAGATGCTTCAAGGAACCACAAGAAGATCGCACAGAGTATCAGGGACTTGGTCGTAAACCCGTTCGCGCGATGGTGCGATGCCCACGAATCTCGCATTCAAGATTCGCAAGATGACTTGCAGACCCATATCAAAGCCCACGATCGTCAAGCCGAGGTAGTCAAGAAGCTGCGGAGCAACTACTTCAACAAATGTCGCCTGGTTGAAGATCTTGAGGAGGAAAACAAGCTGGCTTTCCAAGATCCTGAGACGAGTCCGAAGCAGAATCAGAACATACCCGAGATCAAGGTGTCCGTGAATGAAAAAGAGGAGGAAGATGAAGAGATATTCGAGATTGGTGATGAGACCTACCAGACTGAGCAGGTCAAGAACATATTAGTCCACATGTTAAACACTATAAAAATGGGAGAGACAAAAGTACCTATTCTTGGTACATACATGAACACCTCGTCTGGTTCTGATATAGTCGAATATCTACAACGGCATATGGGCTCAACTAGCGTCAGCTACGGCGAACGAATCGGTCAGGACTTGGTGTCCAACGGTTTCCTCCGACTAGTTGGTAACGTTGGAAACAACTTCGCGAACAGCTCGAAACTCTTCTATCAATGGCGACCGAGGGCATTTCAGCTTTCAGGAATTCCGGAGAAGAAGGCGCCCCTTTCAAGGACGTTTTCCGCGCCTTCTCAAGAAAACGGAAGCGAATCTCCGGTTGTGGGCACCGTGAGCGAATACCTCTCTGGCTGGAATGTCCTCGGCAGCCAATATCCTAACGAGACTGCACCAGAACGTCTACGACGTGAAGCAAAGGAGACCGATGACAAGTACAAGGCTGCTGTCCGAAAGCTTGACGAAATGCGCTGCGAACTGGAAGAGGCTATCTTCGCACATCTAAAGTTCCTTGAGCGTTGCGAGCTGGACAGGTTAAAGGCTATCAAGACCGTCATCCTCGACTTTTCAGGCGCTATTGGAAATGTCATCCCAAGCTTACAATCCACGGTGGATCGCATGATCCTATACCAGGAGACAGTCCAACCTTCGGGAGATTTGCGATACTTGTTGGAGAATTATAGGACAGGCCGCTTTGCCCCTAAAGTTGTTACGTACGAGAACTATTACAACCAAGTTGACGAGCAGACGTTTGGTGTAGATCTAGAAGCGAGGGCACGAGCGGATAAGAAGCGTGTCCCTATAATCATTACTACGATCCTGACATACCTGGATAATCACTACCCAGATCTAGAAGGCGACGAAGCGAGACGAGGGGTATGGCTTGCAGAAGTCGAGCTCCCGCAAGCTCACGCGTTACGGGCGAAGATTAACAATGGCAAACCCTTCACCCCTGACGCATTCGCAGACTTTGACATTGCTACTGTCGCGCACCTATTAAAGCTATACCTCTTGGAACTCCCTGGTATGTTCCCCCCCTGATCCTATTTGAAATGACTCCGTAAAAACTAACTCGAAATTTAGACTCGCTAGTATCCTCTCATGTATACGAGATCATCAGAACCATCTATTCAACTTCGCCGTCAGACAAAACAGACGATGCGCGCGTTGCCGTCTTACAGCAGACACTCTCGCAACTTCGCCTAACGAATATTGCAACACTTGACGCCTGTATGAATCACTTCACGAGACTGATAGACCTGACATCAGCGGATGAGAAATACGTAGCCGAGCTTGCAACAACTCTAGCCCCTTGTATCCTACGACCCCGGACCGAGACCTCGTTGACGATGGAGGAGAGGCACGCCTACCGCTTAGTCCGTGATCTATTCGCACATAAAGAAGCCATCTTCAGTGAGCTGAAGCGCATGTCGAGCTTGACACACTCGGGGTCGATCACCAACAACCGACCTCGAGCGATCAGCACGAACGAGAGCAACAGGAGAGCTCACATGGAAGAGAGACAGCGAGCCCTATTAGAGAAAGCAGGGACGCGCGGGCGTGCCACGAGCCCAGCCCCAGGACACCGTCATCGACGAGATAGGAGTACAGGCGGACCCGAGACCCGGTTTCCCATAGCGAGTCCCACGGCCGCCAACGAGCGTCACCGTAGCAGCCTCGGCAGCCTCAACACGGTGAAGAGGTCGAGTCTTGAGGTGCCGGACGGATCGCCACCGGAGTCAAACGGGACGGCGAGCGACGACTCGCCCAAGCAGCATGCGAACGGCGATTCAGTCCTCTCGAAGCGGGACAGCCTAAGCCGCAGCGGCGCGAGGTTTGTGGGCGGGCGCAGGGTCACCGCGTCCTCGGCCTCGGCCCCCGGAAACGGGAGCACGCCCTCGACGCCCACCAGCAAAGCGATCGAAGTAGGAACCCCGATCCACGACCGCGGCATCACCCTCGTGGACCCACCCATGGACGACTAGTAACGCATGTGGTGGTCTATAAGCGAAGCACGTTGTGAGATCTGGATCTGCATACGGGAGCACGCGCGAGGAGGCAACTTGCTCCGCTACGGACGGTTTGCGAGATGTAATGCATAATGTAACATGCTCATGCCCATTTCCTTTTCCCTCTCTCGCGTCTGTACAGGATTCTTTGTACTATGCATACATACATACATATCTATCACGGCCTTTACGAATACGAAGGAGATAAACAGTTTTCTTACTAGGGGCTACTCACCTATATAAGCCCAAGTTCGAGAACTTCTTTCCCCTTACATCCATCCATCCCCTTTTTTTTCACCCCCGTTTTCTTTTGTCCTGGTGCGGTGTGGTTTGGTTCTGGTCCGTCACCCTAGCAATTTTCTAGCAACGCGCCCTTTTTTAAAAAAACTTCCCGTGGAAACCATTTTTTTAAAAAAGTGTGTGCTTGTTGAGAAATTAAAAAAAGAGACGGACAACGGTGGTGGTAGCGAATGGGCAAAGGGCAAGAGAAAAAAAACACACCACATCTAAATGTTTTTTTTTCTCTGCGCTATACGTTTGTACGTTGACATGACGATCCGTGTTAGTTGAATCTTGAGATCAGATTAATTTTTCCCATCTTTTGCCTCGTCTTCTTCGCGTAGAATGTGCACTTTTGGGATTTGCGTAGATCGTAAACAGTGGCGTGGGTTAGGGCAAATGGAGATGAAGATACACGGATAGGGGTGTAGAAAGGGGCGACTACCTATGCAGATATGGGTATGGTTTAGATCATAATATGTAACAATGCTTTATGGTATACCGCCTATATATATATACCCAGATAGGTACGGATGCTTGTCTTATTTCTCATAATACTTAATATATACATAAGTATTCCCTTTCTCCCCCTAGCCCGCCTCCACATCCAGTATCTCCGCCGGTTTCGCCTTCTTCTTCTTCTTGGCCTTAGGCTTCACCGTCGTCTCCCCAGCAGCAGCAGCAGCCCCGGCATCGCCTTCATCGATGGCAGCAACCTTCTTCTTCTTCTTCTTGACGGTGACGTCTGCCTCTCCTTCGCCCGCCTTGGCTTTCTTCGCCGCGCCGCTGCCGCTGCCGCTCTTCTTCTTCTTCTTGACCACGGTGCCCGCAGCGTCGACGCCGTGCGCGACCTGGATGCGCTCGTTGGCGCGCTGCATCTCGAGGCGCAGGCGCTCGACCTCTTTCACGGCCTGGGCCATTTCGGCCTCCTCGCGCTGGCGGGCCTCCGGGTCGAAGGTCTGGGCGGCGTCGAGGTTCAGGACCCCGATGCTGGTGGAGTCGACGCCCAGAAGCGACTGCTTCAGCTTCCTGGCGTTGGCGTGCGCCTTGTGCGAGCTGTTCTCCGAGTCGTAGTTCCGGGGCGTGCTGACGCCGCTGCCGGCCAGGTTCTCATCCGCGGCCACCACGATCTTCTGCCGCGGGGGCCGGCGCGCGGGCCGCGATGGTTGGTGCGGTTGCGAGTGGTCGACGCCAGCGCTGAGTTTGTCGAGGTCGAGCTCCATGATGGGAATCGAGTCCACGTCTAGGTCGGGGCCGTTCGAGTTTTGGAGGATGTTATGTATGGGGGTTGACGATCTCTGGATGGAGTTGCTTTCCTGAATGTAGAACGGGTCGTCGCGGTTCCTTTCCAGCCGCTCCGCCTTCCGTTTCGCCAGTATGTCCGCGTCCAAGTAAGTCTCCTCGGTGGGTTGCTGGTAGGAACTGGACACATCATCACGGCCGTCTGCCAATTTATTGATGGCTGGTTCGGAGACTATACTAGTTGGCGGAGGTCGCTGGTAGTAGTAACTCTCAAATTCATCCGTTTCGTCGACGGGTATAGATATCGATTCGGCGGATGCAAGGAGTAAGTTGAGGTTCGGATTGATAGGTTCATCAAGATCTAACCCCTCGGGGAGTGGGACATTTTTCTGGGCCGCTGAGGCAACTGAATTTAATTCCCAGCCAGAAAAAAGGGATGGTATTGCCTGGGTGAGGAGCAAAGGAGGATCTTGATAGACAGTTTCTGTCGAGACCTGCTGGCTAGAAGCCGCCTCCGCAGTAAGTTTCAGCAACTCTATAAACTCAACCGCCCGTTCCTGAACTTCTAGATTCGGGTGGAGCGCTAAGGTTTCGAAAGAATGGATGATGCGAGCCATTAGGAGTGAGATTCTCGATTTCCGCTCAGGTGTCCAGGGAGCTAGCTGGTCTCCCGCAACCAAAGAGAAAACCTTCATGCTCGCCTGAAGACAGGCAGCGAGCGACTCAGGGGACGAGGTCTTCGGAATCAGTTGTAATAGAGTCCCAATGATATCGTTCGGAGAAGATAATTCTGAAGAGAATTCCCCAATAATCCAAGCAACCGGGTTTAACGCTCCCGAAACGATAGTTTGTCCAAGTGGTGCTTCGCTATTTAATTGGGCCATAATCGCCTCTGCAGCTCGAACACACATAGGACGGAGAGCCTGAACCTTGACGGTAATATTCCGCAGCTCCCCACCTATTTTCTCAGATACATCTCCATCATTTGATCTCCCTGACGAGGAAAATAAATCCTCGTCGTTGATAGGTCGAGGTAACGGGGCAGTCCGGACGAGTTGAATCAGTATATCAATATACCATTCAAAGTCGGTCAGGAAACTGTAGTTGCTCTGAGAACACATATTTAGTATTCTATTGATCACATCGATCCTGTAATCATCTGGGAGCGGCGAGGTTTGGTTCGATGATCTCGGAGCAGAACCTATTGTCCTTTCAAAGTCCTCTTCATCGGAATCCTCTGAGCTCAACCCCGAAGCATTTGTTGTCCTGCGATCTCCAGAGGAAAGCTTGAGCTGTCTCATGAGACGACTGACAATAGAGACCAAGTTGTCACCGCTAACCATGCCCTGTACAAGATCTAATGCCTTTATACGGATGGAAATGTCGGTGCTGTCTATGCATTCTAAGATAACGTCTTCTTGTTGGGCAACCAGCCACGGATGAGTGAGGACGATCTGATTAAAAGCGAGCAATGCCACGTATTTTACTATCCCATCCAAAATTAGCAAATTCAGTTGTGATAATCAGGGCTGTACTCACAATTTGGATCGCCGTCTATCATAATCATCCCCCGGAGTTTGCTGACGCAAAGAGATGCGATTTCTTCTCTTCCATCTGCGTCCTCGCCGCTCCCGAGGATACCCCCTTGGATAATGCCGCTTATACATTCGTATAATAAAGACATAGCGGGGGTTGTTCGGATGATCTCAGTCAGAGGTGGCAGTAGTTTTCGAACAAGCCTTGGCTCCAACGGTGTTAAGGTGGCAAACTCGATCACGGTCAGTTCAAATGATAATGTAGCAGAGAATTTATGATGCTCACTAGCTTGATCAATTTTATTGCCATCCAGTTGTTGCCACTATCAACCAATAATTCGAACAGGCGGGGTGCCAAAGGGAGGAAGTCATGAGGCCGCCGCCATCCTAGCTCACAGATAACATTCACAATTGCAGCTGTCACACTAGGGTCCTCAGACCTGTCCATGAGCCTCTCTTTGATCCTGGGCCAGGCGGCGCGTAGGGTTTCGGGATAGACAAGGGCCAGTCTGTATAGCGTGACAATCGTCTTTTTGCGAAGGGCGGGATGCGTATGGCTAAGGCGTGGTAGGAGATCAGGGAGAACGGAGAGCGCAAGAGACGGAGTGATAACATGCGGGAGAGTTACGATCGGAAGAGCGATGGTCGTCGTCGATGCTGATGTCAAATCCTAAGACAAGTTCAGTACCGTCGCCTCGTTTGTATCTCTAAATATATTTTGTGAGATCATGTCCGTACCTTCTTGAGGAGATTTGTTGCTAACATGAGGACTTCGGTATCAGGACGAAAACTCTGGATAGCGCCGAGATATCCTACTCGCTTTTGGAGATACTTGGGAGAAGCCATAACCTCGAGGACGTTGAAGGAAGCCCATGACATGTCGTGCCCAAACATTTCGAGGTAGATTAATTTCAGCAAAGCGGTCGCCTTGAGATCTACAGCCGAAAGAAGTAAAGTTAAATGCGGGCTCAGTAGATTTCTGGTACGAGATGGCTAACCTAAGTCCTGGCTTCGGATTTCCGAACGACATTCTTTCAAGCAATTTTGTATGTATTCCTTCTCGTTGCCTTTATGGTTTCTCATACCTCGAATGAGGTCGTATAATGACTTCTCGAACCTAGAATATTGCTATCAATAGACCGCGACTTATACAGCGTTATTTCCAATACAGCTAGGTCACATACATGATTGCCCGATTTGCACCTTTGCCGGTGCTGGTTTGGGTTCGGCGTCAGGGCAGTTTGGAAGAACGATCAGCTGTAGGTATGGGAATGCGGATTTAAGATGTGATTGAAATGATTGATCATCTTGACAGCGTGAAGATAGCTGAACAAGATATAAGCGCCGTATATGTGCCGTTCATCTAGGAGGTCGAGTCGGCGGCGTCTTGTTAATCTGTATTTGTATTCATTCAGGTGCAGGTAATGAGAAATACATGTGCAATGATTGATGTACCTATCAATCTGAGCTTTGGCGTGGGCTGCGTGGGGCAGAACTTTAAGTTATTATAAACATCCAAGTTAGAAGTTAGAACACTCACGTCAGCGGACCTTCAATTCTAGAGGCGGTAACAAATAGTCTCCGGCGCCGTGTTCCACATTAAAAATTACGTAAGGCAATTCGCAGCTACATATCACCTGGGCACATACATATCACTTACATCTTCTGAATGTCGTCTCATCAACTTCATTTCAGAAATTCGACAACACCAGCATTACTCCTTAAACTAACAATGCTCAGAATCAATTCGACGTAATAGATAACCAAGTCACCATTGTCAAAAACAAAACAACAACAAAAATGTCCTCTTCACTACTTCATCCTCCTGGTCACTTATCCCCAGCCACAGCCTTGCAACATTCACAGCAAGCTCCGAGCATACTTAACAAATCTACGGGTGCCATATCAACTTCGCTTTTCCAATCTTTACTTGCTGCCCCCGAAACTCCCGAATTGTGGATTACTTATGAGAATCTCCTATTATCATGCCTTCGGACTGGGGATGACGAATCAGCCCATCGCTGTCTAGGGAGACTTGTGAACAGATTCGGCAATGATAACGAACGCATCATGGCCTTGAAAGGCATTCTCAAAGAAGCCGGTGCCAGTGATGCTGCTACCTTAGATGTCATTCTGGAAGAATATGAGCAGATTCTACAGGATAATCCAACAAATATTGTGAGTCTCACTATCCATGATTTGACGCAACAATATCAATGCTAATGCGATCATTTCAGCCCATTCTGAAGCGTCGTGTAGTTCTTCTGCGGTCAATGGGCCGCATTTCTGAGTCCGTCAGTGCATTGATATCGCTTCTCGATATCTCGCCTACAGACGCGGAGGCCTGGGCCGAGCTTGCCGACCTCTATTTTTCCCAAGGACTATACTCCCAAGCCATATTTGCGCTCGAGGAGGTTCTTGTCCTACAACCAAATGCCTGGAATGTTGGTCTTCTTGCGCGCCCAAGTCTTCTTCCGTTGCTGATTCAAGACGTGATAGATACATGCCCGTTTGGGTGAGATACTGTTCGTTGCCGCCAAGGCATCTGGCAATGCAGGTCAACTAGCTGAAGCTCTGAAGCGATTCAGCCGAAGCATCGAGCTGTGCGACAGCTATTTACGAGGTTATTATGGATTGAAGCTGGTAGGTACCTTTGAGCTTCAACAGGCAAGAAAGACAGAAACTAATTTGAATAACAAGACCACAAAGCAGCTTCTAAGCGACCCCCAGAAGGCATTGTCGAATCGGACAGCTTCCGAAGGATTTGTTGTACCTGATTCGGCTACGCTTAGCAAACTTGATGAGATGGCCACCGAGAAGCTCGCAGAAATCGTGCGGCGCAATTCAGCAGGAGAAAAAGGTTGGCAGGGGTATGATGAAGCTGAGATTAAGGCGACTCGAGAACTCCTTGAGAATGGCTCGAATGTGATCATCAGATGAGGAGATGCCGTTTATGTTGGGACCACCTCGCGGCAACTCATCAAAGACTCCGCCACGATATCCACTTTAGCCTCATTCACATGGCCGTGTTCCATGCAAGAGTTTGCAAATCATTGTGCGACTAATGAAGAGAAGTCGCATCTGGCATATGCAGAAGGGTGAAAACCACCAATTGGTGCCCTAGGTGTATTTTCGTATCTAGAGGCGGTGGGACTTAAGGCATGGAGACGTGTCTAGTCTCAAAGTACGGGTTTGGCCAACTACCTACCTTACTGGATGACTATTCCTACAGTATGAGTAGCACGTGGCTCCAGTGGCCCAACTTTGGCTGTCATGAATCAGAGAGGCGACATTACAATTGAATGAGTTGAAATTCGGCAAGTGGCTCATATAATTGAGTCTTATTATTCGGCGTGTATCTAGATCTAGGCGCATTGCAACCGCATAGGTACCGTACTATGATATTTGGGCAGCAAAAAGTCACTTCGTCAGGCATCGTCTAACCAAAAGTAATCGGAGTCCCACAGTCAGAGACATTCGAGACGGGTCCGGCCGCAGGTAAGTATATGGGTCCATCCTCCACTTCCGCATTGGTCATGGTAGGGTTGCTGTTCCTGATACTTCCCATCCGGGATTGGTCCTCCTCAGTTGCATGATGAAGATGTCTTGAGTTGGCTGGCAACCCACACACCCATCTTAGCGGAAGTCATCGTAGCAAACAATGCATTGTCCCCATACCACCCAGATATGTATCTACTAACAGGTCACTTACAAGACCACGTATTATTATTTTCTGTCTTGGGACGCCATGCTGGAATTATGAAGAGATCGGTAGGTGATTAAGATGCCTTATTAGTAGACACGAAAGGCCACCGCAGTTTGGTTCCCAGCTCGAAAACCTGAGTTCATATAAGACAAGACAAGAAGGAAGAGTCATATCACGGTATCACCTCCGTCTTACAAGGAAAATCGGACTTGCCCAAATGCTAGGCCAGCCACGTGAACCCTCCATAATATATACCGGTGGCCAATATTTTCGATTCATCTCCAGTGATAGGAAAGGCTTACATCGGACACCGGGAGTTACTGGTATAAAGCCACAGAGAAAGATAATGGCCGGTCTATCGATGGTCAGGATGCCCGATTATCGTTCCAAGGTCCGTCACAAATCCTACAGGCAAGTTCCGAAGACCCCGATATAAGGATGGCGGTGACTATGGATGAGATGAAACGATCTGGAAAATCTGGGAAAATAAAGAATAAGGCTGAATTAAGGACAGCTGTACGTTGAGAATCCAGTCAGGAACTATAATTGCACCGGATGAAAAGTTTTTGGGAAGATGGAAAGACGCCAGTGGTGATAATGCTGTCGTGTTCGGTGTGAGACCAGGTTCGAAATCATTGGTGGTCTGCGAGTCTGCAGTCTTGTCCTAGCCACGCAGCAAGCGGTGTGGACCAAAATTCCCATTTCTGCGTGTATTCCTGTCCTCCTGTCCCCCAGCCTATGTTAGCCCGGCCCCTCCTCGTCGTCTTATTTGCTCCTCCCTTCTTGGACCATTTGTACACAGTACAATGAAAGCATCGGAACCTACTTGAGTCCAGACTGGCTCGAGGAGATTGTCAAGTTTAAGATACAATACCGCCCCCCGTCATTCTTTCTATTTTCTGCCCATATCTTCTTTTTCTCTAGCCACTGCCCTCCTCACCCCTCGACGCCATACACAGGTATACCGCTATAACCCGTATACAAGGAAAAATGAAAATAAGACAAGGTTGAGCTTAGTGAAGCATACCTAGGCATACCTATTACCGCATACAACAACAAGAACAACAAGGCAACTTATTCTAGCGCACCGGTCAATGTACGTTGCTGTATTTCTTGTGTTCATCTCTCGGGGTCTTTTTCTTTGTATTATTCGGGTCTGAAGTTACATCTATCACATCTATCACGTCTTAGTAGTCAGTCATGAATCAACACAATCATGTCCAAGGCCGAGCTAGTGCTGCTGGTAACTCCTCAGCTCTTCCGCGAGGAGGGATCTACAACTACTTCCTAGATAGGATGAAGGTTCTAGAGCAGTGATACCTACATGTGCTCCGTAGTACGGGTACGTGGAAGTGTCTAGCTACCTAGGAATGTGTGGTGTTAGGCCGGTATCTGTGTGTGTATTTGTGTGTGTATTTGTGTGTGTAGGTGTAGTGTAGGTGCTAGGTGCTAGGTAGTGTACGAAGTTCATACCTCTGCATTGTATGTGCTATTAGTTTTTTAGCCCCTCTCTCTGGGCTGTGTCACCCGTCCCCCCCCGCCCCCCTTCGCTGACGACGGGATCGTGGGCTCGCTCTATTAGGAATTAGTGGCACTCTTATAAGATCCCCGACATCCTTCCGTTGTCCCCTTCATCCTTCGTCTTTTCTGACGCACAATAATAAACAGATAGTGGTCGGTCGTGCTTCGATTCGTATCGTGAGATTCGACAGCGCTCACCGTAAATTCTCGTTTTAGCCCTTCGAGGCGAAACGACGATACTCGGCGACAACGACGGCGACGACGACAACAGCAACTGTTATTCATCGCATTGATTTCCATACTTGGGTAAATCTATTTACAGTTACATACGACTACAACTACAACTACAACTACAACGAACTCATTCTTTCCGTCCGTATCGGGGTACCAAGAACCAAGAAGGGTCAGTGGATCTTACACCTCCCGTCTCGTACCTTCTATTGTTATTATTGTTTCTTTGTTATTGTTATTTTATTATGTTATATGTTATAAAAAGAAGAAATAGGGAGAAGGAGAGTGTGTGAAAAAGGAAAAAGGACCGGTTTATCGCATAACAATACCCCATAAACACATCAACATTAACCTAAACCTAAACCTAAACCCGAGTTTGGATTCTTTCACCCCGCTTCTCAATTCGCACCCACTTTGCAATTCCGCACACATCACATCTTCTCCCCCAATCCCATCCCATAGATGTTATTTTTTTCAGTCTTGTTACTTGTAGCGACGCCGGACAGCAACCCAATTCGAACAACATCCCTTTGCGCCCAACTGATTCACTTCTCATTGGAAGGAACCAGGACCCCCCAGACAATTTCTACCACTTCTACCACCCAATTGTCACCGGAGGCTTTTTTCAACTTCTACAAAACCCGTTCAAATTCCTTAGTCTATCTTTTTGTATCGTATCTTTTTTGCATTGCTCCGCACGACAGCACGAAACACAACACAACACACTGATCCAACTTGTTTCCACCAGCAGCAACCTTGTGATTACCGCTACTCTCTCACACGCACACACACTCTCTCTGTGTCTCTCATAGTATACAGAGCTACGTTGGATTGGAATTGCTAACGTCAACTGTTCTCAGACGTACGCTGGTTCCTTCGTACTACTTACTTACTTGCTCACCTGCTCCTATCATCCGAGGTCCGGTGTCCATACGCTTGCGACAACGTGTAGTTCAGAAAGTTTGAGCTGCAAATCAATTCATACAACGTACCTTGTGGTTGGTAACGTCGAGTACCGACTAGTTACCGATTCTCCTTTGCTCCGACTTTCTAACTCAGGTCGTCGTGAGCAAAAGGTACCTGAGCAACAAATCATCACCAATGTCGTGAGTCGCCATCTTCCCATAATCTGTCTATTCGCCAATTGACCTCTATTCAAGTCGAAGGCAGACTCCGCATCCTAGTATACGCCATCATAGCCATAGCGGTCCCATCTCGGACGATCCTAGCTACTCCGAGGAGGAAGACGGAAGGTCTGGTAGAGGCTACGGTCAGGAAAACGAGGCCGATTGGTCGGACGAAGACTCCTATGATTCCGAAGAAGAATACGACGACGAGGACGGCATAGATCCAGGGGATTCAGCCTCAAGTCCCGCAGGGCGTCATCACCAAGAAGTTCGCGCTTCACGTCCTACATCAAGACCTCCATCCCGACAGCACAGGAGCGTTGCACACCGAGCACCCTCACATTACGATTATCGGCAACCGCCGAACCCCTCCACTACCCTGGATTCAGAGTACGACTACTACGGCCGCGGTGCCGCTTACCCGCCCGGCGGCCCATATTATGGTGCTCCAGGAGCCCCAGCCCCGGCCGCTCCGGGCGCCCGTGGTGGCTATCCGCAGAGCCATGTAGGTGGCTACGGCCATCCGTACGGTGGGAACGGGCAGGTGGTGCCGTACGGCCCCAACTATCAAAACCCATTCGCACCCTCACCCATGAATGGAGCCGGCGGCAACTATTTTAATAATGAGCATAGGTGGCCGGGTAACGAAATGATGCCGTTCGGCGCCGCCCCCGCCGGCGGACAGAATTACTTCGGAGGGCCACCTTATCCTCTGCCGCACGGTATGGCACAATACCAATGGTCCCCTCCTCCACCCCCGCCCACTGATATTGCTCCGCCTCGAACACCTGCTCCTGAGCCTCCTCCCAAAGAAGATCCCGAAAAGGAGGCCATGAAGAAGAAATTAGCAGAGATCGAGGCCGAGCAGAAGAAAAAAGAAGCGGAAGCTAAACAAAAAGAGCTCGAGGCCCAAATTAGGAGGGAGGCGGAAATAGCCTTCCAGCTCAAAATGGAGCAAATAAGGAGGGATGAGGAGATGCGGGCCGAGGAAAGAAAAAAGGCTCAAGCCCAAGCAGACAAAGCAATTGCGGATGCAAAGAGGGAAGCCGAGAAAGCAGCACGAGAAGCCATCGAAGCAGAGAGGAAGGCCGAGGCAGAACGTGCCGCCAGAGAAGCGGAAGCAATCGCCCGAGCTGAACGGTCTGCGCGTGATAGGTTAGAGGCCGAAAGGAAAGCCGAAGCAGAGAGGAAGCAGAGAGAAGCAGAAGCTGCCGCCCGTGCAGAAGCCGCTGCTCAAGCCAAGGTGGAGGCTCTCATCAGGGCCGACAATGCTGCAAAGGCCGAGGCTGCAAAGAGGGCCGCGGAAGAGGCAGAACAGAGAAAGAGATTCGAGGAAGATGCGAAGGCAAAAGCTGAGATGGAAGCCCGCAAGAGGGTTGAGGCCGAAGAGGCAGCCAAGGTCGCAGCAGCGGCAAAAGCAGCAGAAGAAGCGGCAAAGCAGAAGAGAATAGAGGAGGAGGCAAAGATCAAAGCTGAGCTCGACGCTCGTAAGAAACTCGAAGATGAGAAGGCGGCGGCAGAAGCAGCCAAGGCTGCCGAGGAAGCAAAGAAGAAGGAAGAGGATGCACTCAGGAAGAGGGCTACAGAGGAAGCAAAGGTCAAGTTCGAGGAGGCAGCAAAAAAGAATAATGGAAAAGACAAAGCGCCCATCCGATTCAAGGATGCTGTCGGGAGAAAATTCAGCTTCCCCTATCATCTATGTCAAACTTGGATGGTGAGTAAACGGGTTTATGTCTCTGCTTGGGAGTCTCATGCTAATCTGCTCCCTCTAGGGTATGGAAGAGCTCATCAAGCAAGCGTTCATCCACGTCGACGTTATCGGTCCCCATGTACAAGCCGGTCACTATGACCTTATTGGACCGAATGGCGAGATTATTCTCCCCCAGGTGTGGGAGAAGGTGATTGAGCCGGATTGGTCCGTCACAATGCATATGTGGCCAATGGACCGACCTATGCCTCAAGGGATGGCACGTGGACAGGCTGCACCAGGCCAAATACCTGGTCGGTTTCCTCCAGGATTGAGGATGCCTGGACACCGTCCAGGTGGTGTACCTCCTCCTCCCCCAACTCATCCCGGCATGGGCGCGGGCATGGGCGGAGGTATGGGCGCGGGTCCGGCCGCCATGCGTCCACGCGGTCCACCACCTAATATGGCTCCAGAAATCATCCAGGTCAACAAGCCTCCTGGTGGCAAGAAGCCTAAAAAGATACAGACTGGGGTTCTTGGGTGGATAGGAGGAGGTGCTGGAAAGCCCTCCAAGAGCAAGAGGTCAGTGTCCACATGTTATGTTTTGCGTTACATGAGCTGACAACCGAATTTGTGGTAGGGTTAGGCGATGAAATGTTATTCCTTAACACTACATTCAAGGCACTCGAGCGAGTTGGTTAAGCTTCCGCTACTCAAGTGTCTTTCTTCTCGGAACACCAGTTTTCATCTCAGTCCTATTCTCCAGTTTCGATTTTCGAGGAGTTTTGCGCACTGGTCTTCAATAACTGATTCTGCATTATACCCCGGCTCGAGACGACGTCATTGTTAAAGCGGCATTTTCGCGGGCTTTTCCTTCGAGCACCCATCCGTTTTGGGCGAAGTAATAATCACGACGGGGAACCAAATTTTTCACCACCACTTCGACACACGGTAGACTTTGTATAATTTCGACCGCTACCGGAATTCTTGTTTGCATTTGCAACTATATTTTTAAATGGGATGATGATGTCTCTTACGCGAGGAATGACGACGTGAATGTACGAGAAGGGAAGACAAATATATGGAAGTTTCTTTCAAGGCGGCGAGCATTTACTTGAGATTTAACCAACTATATTCTCGAACGGCGTCGTGAGCGAGACAGATTGGGGAGAGACAAAGATACATCGGACTGCTCTATTACATATCTAAACTAGGAGTTATCATAGGTACTGAATTGATTTGAAATTATTTGATATGTTTTCTTCTCTTGGGGGGTCGTTGTGATCTATGTCTTCTATTTCTAACATTATGTACAGTTTATTCTGATCGTTCGTGAGACACCACGTTGTCATATTGGGCAGGCATTGTTTTCATCGTGCGGATAGGAGGAAATCGAAGTATTGCGACGGCTCGATCGTCACCGCAAAGAATTACTGGCCTTCTTCCCCGTCTCCCCCAGAACCAGCTCGGCCCGCTCGACGAACGCCTTCACTATGGCGGGCGCGACCTTGTCCGCCATGGCGGAGCCGACGGCCGTGTACAGCGGGTTCGCGAACTGGTACTTGATGCTGAGCTGGACGTCGCTCCAGTCGCGGCCGGCCCCCGCCATGTCCCCCTCCTCGACGGCACGCACCGTCCACCGCGTCACCAGGCTCTTGAACACCCCGGGGACCTCGACGGGGGCGTCGCCGCCGCTGATGGCCTCCAGCACGCCCCGCGCCGGCTGGCACACGATCCGGCTCGTGTACGTCTCCTGGATGCCGCCCCAGCCCACCGTCAGGTCGGCCTGCCAGGGCCACCGCTCCGAGGAGGAGGAGGAGGATGAGGAGGGGACCCAGGACGTCACGCGCGAGGATTGGCAGTACGGCAGGAAGTGCTGGTACGAGTCCACGTCCGCGATTATCCCGTACAGCTGCTTGTGGTCGTAGGGCAGCCGGCGCGCGGCCGTTAGGGTCTGCGGGCCTGGAGGGGCGAGGAAGGTGAAGGGCCGGCGGGTGGGTGGGGGGCAGAGGAGGCGGGGGAGGGCGCGGGTTCTTGACATTGGGAGGGTGGGTTGGTCAGTAGGGGAAGTCGGCGCGCGGGTTGCGGTGCGGGTTCGGTGCGAATTCGGTGGTAGGAGAAAAGTCGTGATGTCAATCGGAATTGTGTTGAGGTTATGAAGGTTCCGTTCTAGCCAGTGCCCGCCCTTGTTTTTGTCTAACCCCCCCAGATGAATTAAGAAGAAAAAGAGAAATCGAAGTAATAGCAAGATAGGTATGCTTTTCTGAAAGAATATGCGATTTATAAGATCTACGTACTGCTCGGAAGGTGACGTCTGAAATTGGATCAGCCACAACCTTCTGAAATTCCGCCCTGACGAGATTATCGATAAGGATTTAAGCTTTAAGATTAGATAAGCCAACCATGTCCCGCCTTAAATTTTCAAATATTTTTTTTCTCTGCCCAATTTTATTTTAATCATTTCTTCGCTCACTTCTCCCACGACTTCTAGGATTCGTGCCCAATTCCTAGAATGCCAGGGACGAAACATCCCCGGTGACAGACGCATAGCCTAGTAGGAGGCTTCAATCCGAAAGCGCCGCATCACCTTCATTCACAATGGCTTCTACTGCAACCGAAGCTGTAGTGTCGCCAACTGATGAGTTGTTAGCGAAGGCTTCAGCACTAACGGTACAAGAGGTCCCCGAGGTCGAACTTCCCCCTCATCGGAGACATGATCCTCAGCATAACATGAAGAGAAGCGATCCCTTCCAGTTCGGATCACGCTACCTTCAGGAGAACGATGATGTTTTCGAGTTCAATGCCTGGGATCATGTGGAGACTGACGACACTTATAAGGAGTACGCAGAGCAGCAGTATGCCATGCAGCGAGGGTCGCCAGTCTCCGACTTTGATAAAAGTGAGTCGCGTATTTCTTTTCGATAACGCCCCCAAGTGTTGTGATGATACTCCAAAAATGCATAGTTCATCTGATTTTTTATGATGACCAATTACATCAATTCTTTCGCTCCCATCTGACACACCGTACCTATTCAATCTCGATATTGCTATCTCGAGTTGGACACACTGCTGACAAGCGCAATTATAGATAGGTTCAACTCCGACCCTGCGAAGTGGTGGAATCTTTTCTATAAGAATAACACTGCCAACTTCTTCAAGAATCGCAAGTGGCTGCAACAGGAGTTCCCCATACTTGAAAAGGTTACCTCGGAAAACGCAGGCCCGGTCACATTGCTGGAAGTGGGTGCTGGTGCCGGCAACACTGCGTTTCCTATACTGGCGAACAACAAGAACCCCAGGCTGAAAGTGCATGCTTGTGACTTCTCCAAGAAGGCTGTTGAAGTGATGCGTAGCCATGAAGAGTATAACACCGACTTGATGCAGGCCGATGTGTGGGATGCCGCTGGTGAGGACCTCCCTCCTGGGCTCGAGGAGAGCAGTGTAGACGTCGTCCTCATGATCTTCATATTCTCGGCTCTGTCCCCGAAGCAGTGGGAACAAGCCGTCAGGAACATCTACCGGGTACTCAAGCCAGGCGGCGAGGTTTGCTTCCGCGACTATGGCAGAGGTGATCTAGCACAGGTTCGATTCAAGAAAGGTCGATACCTGGAAGAGAACTTCTACATTAGAGGGGACGGCACGAGGGTATACTTCTTTGAGAAGGATGAACTTGCGAGTATATGGACTGGCGCAAGTACGATCCCTGAAGATGAAGTGGCGGATGAGACTACAAAGGAAGTAAATGAGATGAAGTCAGCTCTGTTTGATATAGAGGAGCTTGGCGTTGATAGAAGGATGCTGGTAAATAGAGCGCGCAAGTTAAAGATGTATCGCTGTTGGATGCAGGGGCGCTTTCGGAAGAAATAGACGATACGTTGCCCAATGAATAAAGTCCTATCTATATGTGATGTTTTTTTTTCGCTTGCCGGCTTTGCTATGCGATGAATAAAGCAACTCCCAATTATTGCAACTAGCCGATAAAAAGTCTACGCACCCAACACCTCAACAAGCCGCCGCCTCTCCGAATCGTCGAACCCTACGCCATCTAAGTAACCACCAATGCCACCATACGTAGTGTCGATATGGTCCACAACCCTCGCCACGAAATCCGCAGGCGCGTCCCCCCACTCGGCACTCAACCCGATCTCCCGGATCTCCCGCAGCCGCGCCTCCTTCTCGCACTCCAGGCCCGCGCGCGAGAGCAGGTAGTCGTGGGTTATGGCGGCGGCGGGGACGTCGAGGACCATGAGCGCCAGCGCGACGATCAGGCCCGTTCGGTCTTTGCCTTGCGTGCAGTGCACGAGCAGGGGTAGGGAGGAGGGGGTTAGGAGGGCGCGGAGGGCCTGGTGGGGGGGTTTGGTGAGTTTAGTGAGTTTGGTAAGTGGAGGGGGGGGGGTGAAGGGGTGGGAAGGGTACTCACTTCGGCGATCTCGGCACCGGACTCGTTGATGGTTATTAGACCTAGGCCTACTAGACCCCGCGGGAGCATGACTTCCCGGCTCATGAGGCTGATGGCGCGGGTGCGGAAGCCGAGGAGGAAGAGGATGATCAGCTTGCTATGGGGGGTGTGAGTATGTCGATTATATAGGTAGGTGTTTGGGATGGGGGGTCTGCCTGAGCACCCTGAGTGATATGTGCCTCTGAGACGAGCCTACACCTCAGGCAGGTACGAAAGAAGACGCACAAGTAACTCCACCACGAGAGCTGGCTCAAGAGAAACCGCTCCAGCCGGCGGCCCGTCACCTTGATCTGCAGGTACCGCAAGCCGGGGATCTGGACGGGGGCCGCGCTTCTCGCCTGCAGAGCCGCCGACTCGGCCTGGGCGGTCCGTCGCTTCTCCGCTTGCTTGAGGTGCTCCGTCCTGCCGCGCCGTTAGCCAGACCTTTCCGCGCGCAGGCGCCGGGCGGGCGAAGATCAGACTTGGTCCGCAGATCCACCACCGTCTTGATGCCGAGCTCGTCCTTGAGCCTCGTGCGGTCCGCCGGGGACGCGTCGTCTAGGGTTGTTGGTTAGCCGATTTGCTTGGCTGAAAGATACCTACAGTGCGAGCTTCATGCTTACCTGGTCGCGCGGATCGGTATAATACGCCTTCTTGGACTAACCTACGCCAGGGTTTTGGGGGATACGTTTAGCCAAGCACTGGGGATTAAATACTAGCAAAGGGGGGTGATGGTGCAACTCACTTCCGGCCGAGATAATCGTTGACGGTCTTTCCGACGTCGCGGAAGTTGAGAATATTGTCGAAGGCGAGCGACATTATTTATCAGTACGGACCTCGCCGATTGTCTGTACGTTGGTCGAGCGTCGAGATACCTATCTCCTTATGCTTGAGGTTCAAATCAAGTTTGCTTGTTGAGAATGTTACTGGTTTATACCAGTATATTTTGAATATGCTGGTCCCTGGATATGTTTTACGATGGTAGATTTTATAGTTTTAGGTAAATGCACGGTCAGGACCAGTAAGAGCCCTAGCCCACTTTAGTTCGACATGAGCATATTGGCATTTTTAGATAGCATTATCTACCTAGGTCCTACAGAGGATTTGAAGGTAAAATATATTTGAAAACCTGTGTGCAGTACCTATACTTGATGTATAATGTGGGTAGGTAAATATCTAGAGATATATTCTTGAAGAAAGTTGTAGAGGAAGTTGGAAATGTTGAACAGTTTCGAAGAATTTCAAGGTTATTAAATATCTAAGTAGTTGCCTAGAAGGTAGGAAAGGAAACAACAAACAGGATTTCACTTTGGTGACACCTTTTATGCTTCTTCCCGTCCGCACCTGCCCACTCCCGTGGTTGCTTGCCTCCTAAGTGGGCACGTAACATGAATGCTCTTCCATGACACATGTACCTAGGAAAGTATCCCTTTTTCCTTCTTTTTTCTTAGGTACTTACCTAGGTAGTTCGAAATAATGATGCTGATCGTATTTTATTCATCTAGCTTCGTTCTTACCATTGAAGTCTTCCAAAGAGATACAAGGCTGTATTGTATGCCTACCTAAGTACCTAGGTAAATTTGTAATTTGCCTTGAAACGAAATCAATCATCTCATTCAAAGCCTTATAACAAGAGACTAGTTCAAGAACTCGGCCTTGCGTTTCTGGAGAAGGTGATAATACTGTTGCAACTCCATAACCGCCGTAGGCTGCCTTTCACCTTCAAACCCACCCTTTCCTCGACCATCGAAATGAAGCTTCCACGCTATCGAAAGAGGTAAGCATGTATATCATGAACAGCTCGTTTTGCGGTATACAAGCAGGACAAACTTACTACTGGCATCAAATCCAAGGTAAGACCAACTGTCGTTGAGATATGCCTTCTCCGTCCCGACTTGGATGGTTTTCACTTGACCCATCTCACCCGGTGCCGGACGCAGCCCCTTGAGATCAGCCACGAGCTTCACGAGCCCAGTCATGAAGGCCCGTGCTATATCCTTGGCAATGCATTCGTGCTGACCATAACTAAACGAGCTAACATCACCCGTCTCGCGATGCGGATCGAACTGGTCGGCGTGGGGGACCTCTGATGGGTTGCGCCCGTTCTCTCCCTTCGGCATTGTCAGTAATCTCTTTTATATATCGAACGGTAATAACACGACAGCACAGAGACTTACGAGCATCATGACCACAAGATTGCCTGGCTGAACCGTCTTGCCTTCGAGCTCCGCCGGCACTGCCGCGACCCGCACATTGCGCTGAGTGCTTGTGAGACGCTGGGCCTCGACAACATAAGCGTGGAGAGCTTTGTCGTCGCCCTTCTGCGCGAGACTCTGGACCTCGCCCCAGATAGATGCGTTCTCAGGGCGGAGGAAAAACTCCAGGATCTCGTAGAACTAGTGATGGGTTAGCATGATACGTTACTTGTAGCACGTTCAAGGCGCGTATTCGCCACATGTACTCACTGCAGTGACCGGAACGCCGATGCCACCAAATGCATTGAGCCATAGGCTGTCGACAACTTTCTCGGCCGAGTTACCCTGGGCTAGCAGTTCCTCGACGATCTTGTGACCGCACGAACGCAGCGAACCTTCCTTAAGATCAGCCTTCCGGCCCAGTACACTGGAAATGGCTGAAGCGATGCCGAATCCTAAACCGTGGCTGGCAGCGACCTCGTCGACAAGCTTTCTGGTTGAGTCGATGACGATTTTTACACCTTCCTGCGCGTGGCGGCGGCGGTTCCAAGCCTGGGCCGGGTCGTTATTGTTAACACCCCAGACACGAATATCGAGAAGATGGGAGTAGAGCTCGGCAGCTCCGAGGGTTCCGTTCGGGTTCTCATCGGTGTGCATGTCGAAATAGAAGAGGTCAGCGAGCAGCTGCGCATTCAAAGGGATGGCAACGTCGCGGATCACGTCGATCTGGTTAAGGCCCTTCTTGAGCTCGAAGGCCTCCTTTTCGATCAGTTGCGACCCCACGCGCTGAACGAATTCGTGGACTGCAGTATGCAGGTTGGGGATATTGCGTAATGCCTTCAATAAGTTGGCGCGGTCCTCGAAGTTGCGGGGCTCGTCGCCTGCCAACATGTACCAGCCCAAGTCCTTCTCGCCGGGGAACAAGGAGTTGAGAGGCTGTAGCCAGGGCAGAACGAATTTCTTAGGGTTGTCGAGTATTTGTTTAATGGATTCACTTGTGAAGACAGGGACGGCCTTCCTCGGCGGCTGCGGATCATCTAAAGTGTACTGGTTGATAGTTTTGAGCTTCTGAGCAATCTCTGCATTTGCCTTCTTCGTGTAGAATGGTTGCATCACAGCCACCGAGTTGTAGGGAAACCAGCCGGGAAGGCCTCGTTGGATGAGTTTGTACATCATGGATCCGCCAAGTGTCTTGTCGTCGTGCTGCACTTCATTGTAACCCCAGCTTGTCAGGTTCGAGACTGTGTAGTCAAGGGTGTTAAACCTATCTGACCGCACGAGCGTGACGGCGTCAGAGAGTACAGCTCGACCTACGGAGTAGGTGGGAGAGATACCACAGCCCGCATTTCGGATCGGCTTGGCGTTCTCGATCATGAGGCCGGGATAGAGTTCCACCATGTCAGGATCCGTGTACAGCTTCTCAAGGATGTTGGCGATATCCGGGTCTGAGTTGATATCGCTGAATGTGTCGTACTTCTTGAGTCCAAAGAACTCGCGGAATTCGTTGAGCGACGCCACCTGCCATTTACGGGCCTGGTTGATGCCCAAAACCTCAACAATCTTCAGCGCCTTCGGGATCGTCCGGGCGCCGAAGACACCGGCGGGGTCCTCCATTGACTCTTTGAGAATTCGTACGAGGTCCTCGTCCTTGAACGTACCATCTGCCTGGCGCTCTAGGTCGTCAAACGTGCGGACGCTAGGATCATCAGGGGTGTTCTGCTCAAAGGCAAGCAGAGCACCACCAAGCTCAGTCCAACTAACGTTCTCCAAGTCCTCTGGATTGCGGCCCGGGAAGAGCTTAAGGAAGAAGTTGTTGATCCAGCGTTCGTCTCTCTTCGAAATGCAAGAGTGGAACCTGTACAGCAAGTTGAACTCGACGCTGACTTGGTTTCCAACACCACGCGGAACTCCTTCGCCGTCGAACTGCTTGTCAATCGCAACCCGCGGGTCCAAAGTCCAATCACTTGCGGTGTGGTGCGTATTTGTGATAGCGCGGAGGTAGTCGTGCAAACTGATTTCTATGTAAAGACCGCCAACGATCAGACGAGCCGTGTTGAAGAGATCATGGTCCTGCTTGGCGGCAGCCCGGGCCTTGTCCTTCGGACTGGCGTTAGGCCCGCATACTAGCGTGAAGCGACCGTTCTCGTTGATCTTCAGCAAGATGTCGCAGACGTAGTTGTGAAAGCGACTGTAGAGAACCAACATGGCATTGACGCCTGCAGGCTGCCCGAGCAGGCGCTTCTCAGAGAAGGTGTCGGGCTTCAGCTTGCCTTCTTTCATGGTACGGATCTCTAGTTGATCTTTGAGAGATGAGCCGTATAGTGGTGCCATATCGAGATACGACGATGTATCAGACTTATTCATATCCGTACGGCTGGTGCGGAAGATATCGTGTATAATTATGGCGGCATGGTAATAAAACATGGAAGAGATCCCGGCTGGGTTTTCCTTGAAGTGCTCATCGTCACGAGCCATCAAAAGGTCGAAAAGCAGACCCGCATCAGGCTTGACACCGTGGAGACGCTTCGTGTTTCTGACGGTCTTGGCATAGGGAGCTCCAGCCCTCCCTAGGTTGGGCTGCAGAGGATTGTTAAAGCTTCCATCGGGCGTCCGGTAGTGGTGCAGACTATCGGGGGCCTGCGGGACATGCTCACGCAGGATGATATCGCTATCCGGGGCTTTGAACTCGATCGCATCGTATGGCTTGGGCTTGGGATTGTGCGAGCTGGCCTCCTCCTCAGGATCTACAACCTCATATTTGACATCACCGCCGACGTATGTCAGTGGCGGATGTTGAAGTGTATCCCAAAGGGTGTCGATGAGCTTGTCGGTGAGTTGCGTCCTGGCATTAGACGTGGAAGGGAGAGCCGTAAGAATGCCGATTAAGAGCTCGGTGGTGCTATCGTTCGTTAGGGTCGCTCTGTCTCAGATCATCTTTCTTACTTACCCCTTTTTATCATCGAGAGGTTTTCCCTTCTGTAGCAGTTCTTTGACGAGGCCTGCGATCTCCGCGGGAGAGGCTTGGCTACGAAGGCCTTCACACTCTTTTAAGAGATCCGCCGCGATCTTTGCGGGATCAGAAAAGGAGAAATCGGTAGATTCCTTCTCCGTATCTCCATATGCCTCACCTGCTTGAAACTTTTCTTTATACGTAGACATGGTTGTTCCCATTATAATCTTATCCGCATAGGAAAGACTAAGCAGAGCATATAAACACAGGAAATCAAGACTAATGCTACCCAACGCCTCGATTTATACAAGTGGGAGAATCGGCCAACACCCCTCTCCCACAGCCCATCTGACGGCATAACATTGCCCTCCCAATATTTTCGACCCTCAGCAAGAAGCACACTGACGATCTCGGTGGATGTACAAGTCTGCAGGCATGCGATATTGCATTTTCGTCTCTTGGCTACCACGCTGCAGGACAGCCACCGGGAGAGTTGACAGCTGAAAGTGCACAAAGGTATGAAGAGAGCTGAGGTTTCCCGTCATAGCCAATTGACTGGCCGTGATAAGGAGACACGGCGTCTGCCTCGATGTCGGCGACTTGAATGACTAGGGCAACGTCAGGATGGGACATGAAAGGATTTCCAATCGATGAAAGATAGGCGTCAGAGTCGGCAAGGGTTGGTACATATTATTAATTGATGCATGCAGCTGGCTAGGGCTGGCCTATCCCGACCGCTTAGAGCGCTGAAAGTAATCATTTCGCCCATCATTGGCTGGTCACATTTTACCCCAGACCAACATACATGGCGTTATATTCATGCACGTTCTTATAGTGCTCGTTCGGAAAGGTAAAAGGTGGCTTGCCTATAAGACCTGAGATAACTTCCGAGGGGTTGGGGTTGTCATACCCGGGGCGGACGCGGGCTGCCGCACCGGTTCCCATGGTACATTGCGGAGAAGTAATTTAACTTACATGATACGTGGCTACCTGAGATGTTTGAGGAGAGAGGCGCGCAGGCTCGGATGAGGATAGATTGGATACGGCTCTGTTGTGCTTCGATGGCGAGTCTCGGTGTACGACCTGTCTAAACGCCATTGCTGATCGCTCATTGCCGATCTAGAATCGATTAACGATCGAGTGTCATGCCTGAGGGAACCAAAAAGGGGGGGTAAGCGAGGCCACCCATTGGGAAATCCCTAGCCTTCATGTGAATGTGTTGCTGAAATTGAGGTGACTCCGATGAGGGGGCATCGGCATTCGACAGTATGTGGAACGGTTGATAAATGGGGGTTTTGAGCCTTCAAGGTGACTTATTTTACTTGGCCATGATTTAACCTGAGATATCTGAAGTGATATATCCCCTATTAGATCACATACCACATTTTTACCACCAATATGCCTTCTGCTACCATGGATTATGGTCATAGCATCAAACACTCGGAGAATGGCACAGCTAGTGCTGAAGGCGTGTCCAAGGCTCCGGAGCCCAAGAAGCTTGTGCTCTGTTTCGATGGTACAGGCAACACGTTCACCGGATCTAATGCCGATACCAACGTGGTCAAGATCTTAAGCAATCTAGATCGTAACGATCCTAATCAGTTACATTATTATCAAAGTAGGTATCTTTTCTCTCGTTGAATTCTTCACCTCTTATGTTTTCATTAGCTGGCATCGGGACGTATAACATCAACGACACGTCTGTGAACAAGTCATGGTTCGGCGAAATGCGAAACTCCCTCGCGCAGGTCATCGACCAGGGGATTGGCACGACCTTTGACGCGCACGTCATGGCCGGCTACCGATTTCTGATGCGTTACTATGACCCTGTAAGCAAGCATCCTAATGCCGTGGTATTTCTCACCGCTCATGATGATCCAAGGGCGACAAGATTTACATATTCGGATTCAGCCGCGGCGCCTTCACGGCTAAGTTCCTGGCACGCATGATCAACACTGTAGGCCTGCTTTGCAAGGGCAACGAGGAAATGGTCCTCTTCGCCTACCAACTCTATCAGCGTTACCTAGCAGGCGAGACCGACAACTTCAAAAAGGGAACCACGACGGCTAGCACGGACGGAGGGGAGACGGAGCCTATGCTGCAGGACATGTACAACAAGCACCACCATGGACATAAGCTAGCTATGGCTCGAGACGAAATCACGGCGTTCAGCAGCACGTTCTGCCGAAAGGAGCAGATAGAGCACTGCGGGAAGATCGAGGAGTCCAATATCAAAGTCTACTTCCTCGGGATCTGGGATTGTGTGAACTCGGTCGCAGTCCTGGAGCGCAAGACGCCTATGCCGGTGCCGGTAAGGGGCACTGCACAGTTCGTCAGGCACGCCGTCGCCGTCGACGAACGCCGCGTCAAGTTCAAGGCTGCACTCCTCGCCCAGGATATCCGTATTTCGGGCGACGACCATGAGGACATCAAGGAGGTCTGGTTTCCAGGCTGTCACGGCGATGTTGGCGGGGGCTGGCCCGCGGCCCTCGACCACCCCCTCGACAACAGCCAGCATATGACCATCTGGCAGCGCATCAAGAACTTTTGGACAACACGAAAGGCCAAGGCGCCATCCAGGGACGTCTGCAACGACCCTTTCCAGATGAGCGACATCCCATTGGCATGGATGATACGAGAGCTCGAGCTCGTAGGCGACAAAGACCCCCCGGCGGCCGTCAAATGGTCCAAGAGCCTCAAAGGCTTTAAGCATCGTTTCAACGACCATAAGAATAAGGACCAGGCGCTGAAGGGATTCATTCACGACTCACTCTCATTCGGTTACGGTACAGGCTTCTTCGGTGTACTGTTCTGGAAATTCATGGGTAAGGCATACTTCTAATTTCGCTGCAGAGATTCCTTCGATGCTGACTCGGGCAGAATGGCTTCCCATCATCACCCGCTGGGAATTGGACCACGCGCGCAACGAGTGGCTCAACATCCGGTTCCCGCTCAACGGGGGCAGCACCCGCGACATCCCCCACGACGTGGTCCTGCACGAGTCGCTGCTCTGGCGGTTGCAAAACGACCCTTCCTACCGCCCTCGGAACAACCACGGCGGGTCGCTGCCGCCGTGTCTGAACTGCGACATCATGGTGGAGCCCATCGACGACGACAACGGACCGTCGTCAGAGCTCAACAACCAGAACCGCGACTTTCAGATCAACAGCCAGAAAATCCACGGCCATAAAGTCTACAAGCTCGTGCGGTCGAACGCCGACGGTGGGAATTAAGCTCGGTTCTCGGGCCGGCGCATGGGAGCGAGGGATGATGGACGTCGTATCATCCCCATGCTGCCGGACAGCCGATGAGCGCATGTTTGGTTTTGTTCCTTTTTTGGGGGGGATGATTGGAGTAGCTGGAGAACTCCAATCCCTTTGTGTAGTGGGATGGGATGAACTAATCTAGGCTAGCTGCGTAATTGTATTTCTTAATAGTTTATCGATAATAAAAAAGATGTACCGAATGCACCTTCATTCGGTATTAAAGTTGTCTTTACCACATGTAGTTAAATAGGGTATCACAAGGTATACTACATAGTATGTACCTGACAATATATGCACTCGAGGTAGGACAATGACGTAAGTGATAATGAACACAATGATGAATCAACAATGGTTCAAAGCTGCACGACGAGGCTCGTATTTGTCGTAATATCGTGGGATGTCTTGCTTATTCTTATTATTTTACCTTGCTTTCGTAGAAACTATACTTTGTCGATACGAAGTATTTCCTTCTTACCTACATGTCAATCAAAACCAAAACCATCCAGATTTCATCCTCTTATACACCAGGGCACTTATCTATTATATACATCCATATCAGATGAGCTAGCTAACATTACCTTGGTCGCCGTTGCTTTAGGTAGCTCCAAAGAGATCAATAGCATCTTTTTTAGCTCATCATAACTACATCATTCCACCTTTAAATACCTACAAGTATATCTTCATTCTATTCCAACTGTTTCTTTCATTCAGATCTTCACCTGAACACTCACCTTCAATCCACCTTACCTTACCTTACCCAATCAATCATTTAAATTATCAGATCTCAGCCCTCTCTCGTTACATCCTGCCTCCACACAAACAGTGGCATGTATGCCGATCTTTTATAAAAGGCAAGGAACGTTGAATACGGCGCATACACGTACAGACACAGCTGAATCCTCACCGTTCCCAGCCACTAAAAATGGCTTCGGCCAATGAGACACAAACACAGGGAGGTTTGGGACGACAGCTACATGATGACAACACTAATAAATCTAACGGTAAGCTTCTCGTCGCAAGTATCATTTATTTACTATCACCATAGTTATTATCACCTATTAACAGAACATGAGTTTGATATATCTCATTTCATATTCATTTCTAAATTAACAGCTAATATTTTGTTTCTCCTGTCAGCTCACTCCGGAAAGCTCGTCTATGCCAAACCTCAGGACCTTCCGAGCTTTCCGTCTATTGGCCTCTCAGAAAAAGGTTCCGCAGCAAGCGCGGCAGCTGCCTTAGGTTGGACGTCCAATACTTCGCCAGAGCTGTGGAGACCGGACAAGTCCGCTCCAGCTTCAGCTGCCGCCATCATGGCGAAAGATTATAAGCTGGCACCTGCATGGGAACATGTGCCCAGCGAACACGGTGCAAAGGCTGCTCTGCTCGCATCGCAATCTGCTATGAACGCCACCATGTCGCGAAGACCTACAGTTTCCGATTCTGGCTATTCAGCAGCAAATATAGCTTTCAGGTCTGATACTAGCGTCCCTAGCACCGCGCAATCAGATAATCTAGAGCGTCGGAGATCATTACTTGCTGCAAGGGGAGCCATGGCAAGTCGTCAGAGGGCCATGTCATCACCGGTCCCAAAGGAATCATATCCAGACGAAGCAAATGCCGCTGCAAATGCTCTTAGCGCCGCCACGAGGGCTCACCGACCAGTGCGATCTCCAACGTTGAGTGAAGTAAGTGAGGGGGTTGGCTCTGTTCCCTACACGAACATGAACAGGCAGATGTTCACGTCGCGACCGCCGGTAAAGTCGGAAGTCGATGACCAGAAGAGGGCAGATGTCCTTCACGCTTCGGCTCTTGCAATGGCCAAGAAAATGTTTACTCAGCAACAGAAAATGATTGATGCGAAAAAGGCACATGATACTGCCAACTCTCAGGACCATCCTGATGCACTCAGTAGTGTCAGTGACGATGCGCAGCCCGCGCATCTTACTACCCTACAAGATGCTGCTTACAAACAAGCTCAAGCGCGTCTTGCTAGGATGCACGAGGAACATTTCAAAGACCGGGAATACCAGGAGTATTACGGAGCTAAGCAGACCACACGGCGTTTCTCGATTAGAGGTAAGCTTAGAAAGAGAGCCTCCAGCGACGGCGACGTCATCGAAGATCGCAGGCGCTCGCAGCATATTAGGCAACAGATGTCTATGTTCTCTAGCAAACTTTCTGAAATTGGTGACACGAAACGGCATCACGATCAAGAAGCTTTGCTTGCTGCAGCTCAAAGGAACGTGCATGAGCGCCTAAAGGGAATAGATGAGAAGATAGCTGCTGAGACTGGCATGGTTCCTCCATCTACATTGACGCAATGGGAGTTAAAGGCGCATGCGGCAGCCCAGGCAAAGAGTGAGCAAGAGACGAGCCAGAGGCACAAGAAAGTGGACCTAGGTGCCGGGAAGTTGATGGACCAAGAAGAGATCGATGCAATCGCCGCGGCTAGGGTTAAGCCTGTTCTGGATGAGATCAATGAAAAGGTCGAGGAAGAGTACGCAAGACAAACAGAGCTGCGACTTGAAGCGGAGAAGAAAAAGGAAGAGGAAGAAATTGAGAAAGCTCGGCAACAGGAAATCCAAGATATAAATAAGAGGCTTAAGGGTGAGTTGTTTTTTGTACTACCTAGGCACAAATTGCTGACTTTATTCGCAGAGCAAGATAAGCAAGAGCAAAAAGAGAAGAGGGCCGAAGAGAAGCAAGAAGCTAAGGCTAGGAAGGAGGAGGAGAAGGCAGCCAAGGCCGAACAAAAGCAGGAAGCGAAGACCAAAAAGGAAGAAGATCGAGCCGCTAAAGCAGAGCAGAAGCGACTAATGAAGGCCGAAAAACGGGGGTCTGTGGTTGATCGACGAAGCGGAAGCCAGGAGGAGCCGGAAACTGAAGCTATCACAGGAACTGTCACTCTGAATTCTGCGGGACAACCTGTTAGCATTCCCCCGGCAGAAATCGAGGACGTCCCAACTGACGACTCTGATGATGATGCGAACAGGGTGTCTAGTTCATCGCCTAGTGAAGGGCGGTCGAGGGGCAGAGTGAAATCCTGGCTTAAGAACCGGTTTTCCAGAGGCACGAAACCGTCAAGCGAGGATAAGGGCAAAGAGAAATCCACCGGGAGAGGTTTCATTGGTGGTGCAGTCTTGACAGGTATGGACCGCTCGACGAGCATGGACAATCGCAGCGCCAGCGAACGTGCCGTCGCATTGTCAGGAACGGACCGAGAGGAGTGTTCAAGGCGGTCCACGACGTATTGTTCCATCGAGAATGAACCTAGGGGCGGCTCGGGTGATGATGAGGCTTTCCGCGATGAGCCGAGAGATGTGCCTAGGATTGCGTTGACGCCTCCGGGGCCTGTCGAAGACACGCCGTTGAATGCTACCAGGACCGTTTCGTCGAATGCGAACCATAGTCCTAATAGGGATTCGAAGTTTGTGGAGATGGTATGAGACAGGTAACGATCCTGGATGTTTTACACGATATTATATAACACCTCGAGTTTAGCTTGAGGTGTCTTCATGACTCTCCTTAACAATGACGGTTATATCTCTATTTTTCATATTTCTGTCCTTTCTCTTCCCGAGGCGTTAGGGTTTTATCGGTATAGTGGGTTCAGAAGAATAACGACCGCAAGGAAGGGTATAGGCACAATGGGTTCTAGCCTGGTTGGTTTTATCGAGTCTTGGATCTTTGCCTGGCGTTCATGCTGGCGGTGGTCTAGGGCTACTGGGGGTCTTCGGTTGAATGGATGTACTAGCACAATACCCCCTTCTCTTCTCATAGGAAACAAGTCGTTCAATTTGAGATTCATGTTAGCCTCAACGGCCAGAACCTAAGCAAATGACACTTTCTGAAATTTCACAATTTTAACGATGACATAGTACAAAGTAAAAAGAAAAGAATTTAAGAATAAAGTAGAGTTGATTAACAAATTAAATTTATACTCATAAGCGTATGAGCCTAATTTCATTTCATCTTTACCTCTACTGTACAGATGTGAATTATGTAATTGCACCCGAAACCCATTGGTTCCAGATACGATGACCGAACGCCGTGTGAAACTACCGCCGTTCCTCTATTATGCGAGAAAGCGTTCCAGTGTTTCCGAATCCCATAATGGTATCACCCAAAGCCTGTGTTCATTGTATATCCAAAACCGGCCGTCACTTCGTCTCCAGGAGCGATTTCCACTCCTAACCAAACTTTGAGAAATTTAGAAGAAAAGAGAGAGAAAAAAGGGGGAGGGTTTTAAAAATCCCGCTGTTCCGGTCTCGTCTTGTGGTGGTGCGGGTGGGCGTCGGTGAGGGTGCGCTGGCTGTCCTGGGTGTCGCGGGCGGCCTCGGGGAGGACGCTGGGGTGGGTGGCGTAGTAGGTCTCCTCCATGTGGCGGGCCGGGTTGGTGGTGATGGGGTTGTTGCGGGTGGCGACGGCGGGGTAGAGGTCGACGCAGAAGGAGAAGATGTAGAAGGAGAAGACGAAGGCGATGATCCACTCGAGGATGGCGGCGGCGTTGTAGTGCTTCTTGAAGTTGGTCGCTATGAAGCCGATGGCCAGGATCAGCTCCACGACCACGAAGGTCAGCTTAATCCAGAAGGATATGCGGAGGACTCGGTGCTGGCGGTTCTCTGGAAGGGGGGGAAAGTTGGTTAGCGCTATCTTGGCTGGGTGGAGAGAGAGAGAGAGAGGGAACTTACTATGGCCTAGGCGCTGATACTCCCAGCATATGAAGATGGCCGACAGCAGGTAACCCGCGATAAAGAGCAGCAGGAAAATGTCATGGAGTTTCGGATGTCGGAGGGTGTCAAAGCCGGAAAGGAAGGTGAGACCTATGGTTCCGATGATGGCGAAGACAATGGTCAGGCCGCTTAGGACCTTCTCGGTGGTGGAGGTATTGGGCACCAGGCGTCCTTTGTGCCGTAAGTAGCGGTCGGACCCAAAGGATAGATCGAGGAATATGGTGGTTATAATACAGCCCACGACGAACAAGGGCTTCAGATTCGATGCGCCGACGTCTGATATGTACGCGATTGTCTGGTCTCCTTGCATAGACGCGTATTTTACTCGGTGAGTGTCTATGATCCAGTGCAGTAGAAGACCCAGCAACGTCGTCAGCCACATAAGGCCGGATATGATGGGAAAAACCTGTGCGACATTGTTAGCTGCCGTTGTTTGTTTATGCGACTCCAATTGAGCAATAGTTGGAGGTTTTCACTTACCCAATATGATAGATACCGCATGGTTGAAATCTTTTCGCTATGAAATTCTATGTCTAAGAAGAAAACAAGAAAGAAGTTTTTGTGGTGAAGCGAGTGAAGTATATGAATACGACAACAACTGGCTGAACTGGGAAAGATTGGTCAAAGGACCATGAAAATTGCGGCAATGACAGCTAAGGTAGGGCTACGCGTACAATAATAAGTAATGTATAAGTTGGAAAGAATCACGTTATAGATTGATTGATGATGAGGCCCTGCTAGACAAGCCTCAAAAGAGGATCGACGTATGACTTCATTCACCTCCTCGGGCAGCAGGGCGCTTTTAATTCCCGGGTCGCTATACTACGGACATGACGGAAACAAACAAGACTTCGGACTTACCTAGCTTATACTATGGAAAATTGTGATTTGAGGAAGAAATAAAAAGATTGAATTCGTCATTTGGCGTCAAAGGGAGGCAGTGCATTTAGGAAATACATAAAAGTCTAGACATTTTTATTACATTTCGGGGAGATGGGTACGAGCAAGTCCGACTTTACGAAGCTGCAAAGTACAAGGCTAAGATAGATAGATCCCGTCTAATAACGATGCTAACGATGAGATTGGGATGTTGACTAACCGTTTGCGACATGTGTTTAAGAAGTACATGACGTCAATGGACAGGAATGAAGCCACTTGCATCAATTGTCTAAGATTAATTTGTACCACGTACTGGAGTACTTACGTATTTGCGATGAGCCACGCTTGGACCACGTACATTTCCATGAATAGCACCTAGACAACGGCGTCCCACGTATCGGGTCAATACAAAAAATAAAAGAGGGTCCGGGACCTGCCAAGAATGTGACAGTGGTAGCGTGGTACCTAAGGTACTAAGACATTCACCAATCAAAATCGAATGATATTCATTTAGCTTTCTTTATCTTCTCGAGGCTGAGGGAATCTTTTCAGCCTTCTTCTACCATCAACAATTTATTGATGTGGAATTTAACTTCACACGATTAAGGATCTTAATCGTATATTACTTATCACCACACCACCGCATCGCCACGATGGCGGTGTCTCCTCTCGTCAGCGGTTTGCAGAACCCTCGATCTGTATCGTCGCCGCTGAAAAATGCGACTTCGGCACAAACATCGTCCAACGGCACACCTGTACCTACTGTCCCACCGAATCCAACCGCAGCAATCCTGGAGCCATCATTAGACGTAGCTGAGCAGCTGAATGAGGATGAGAAGCGCAAATATGTTAAGGGTACGCTCCTTACTAAATACCTAATCACTACTTGCAATCAAATGGCAATGCGCTAACACATAACCTCTCTAAAGGCAAGAAGCTCGGTGAGGGTACCTACGCCAATGTCTACCTCGGATTCCTTCGAAGCGATCCGTCGCAAGCTGTCGCTATCAAGAAGATCAAGATCCAGAAGGAGTACACCGAAGGGATGGCCCCCGACGCCGTCCGCGAGATCAAGCACCTCCAAGAGCTCTCGCACCCCAACATCATCACACTACATTCCGTGTTCTCTTCTAAGGACCAGAACCTGAACCTTGTTCTAGAATACCTCCCCCTGGGCGACTTGGAGATGCTCATCCGTGACACCGAGCATGTTATTTACGGCGCGGCGGATATTAAGGCGTGGATGGGCATGCTGACCAGGGCTGTGTGGTTCTGTCACGAGAACTTTATTCTCCATCGCGATATCAAGCCCAACAATTTGCTGATTGCTGCCGACGGAGAAGTGAAACTAGCCGATTTTGGTCTGGCGCGAGGCTTCTCGGATCCGTTCAAGCCAATGACATCCAACGTCATCACGCGGTGGTATCGACCTCCCGAGCTGCTGTTCGGAGCCAAACACTACTCGGGAGCAGTGGACGTCTGGTCCGTCGGTTTAGTCCTTGCCGAGCTGGTAATCCGAATGCCGTACATTGCCGGCGAGACGGAGATGCACCAGATCGACCTGATCTGCCAGGCTATAGGCACGCCTACAGAGGAGAACTGGCCCGGAGTCACCAAGCTCCCCGAATTCACCACGCCGACAGAAGTCGTTCCGGTAAAGGGAAAGGATCACTACCTAGGCATGTTTGGTACCGTCGGCTTGGAGGGCGTGGATCTCCTGATGAAGACCTTGACCCTCGACCCCAAGAAGCGAATCACAGCTCTTCAGATGCTGAAGCACGACTGGTGGCATAAGGACCCCAAACCTACGCGCAAGCAGGATCTACCAAAGAAGCAGTCCGGGGCTCAGGACAAATTAGGGGCAGACTTGAAGCGTAGGCCCGGGATCCTAGACGAGGAGAAGGGTGCCAAAGTTGCTCGTAAGCTCGATTTCGGCGCTCCGAAGTAGGGTTCGCAGCGACGAAAGAGCGGTTACGATGTGTACAGGCGCAGCGCTTAGGAGTTTACAGGTAACTGATTAGGGCAAAGCATTCACAATGATGCATTGGAGACGGCGTTTTATTGGCCAATGGAAAGGATCGAAACGGGGAAAATGAATAACATGCCGCATAAATTCAAAGAGTTGATTGATATAATCCATATGTGCAGAACCTGTGATTATGGTACATAAAGTACACCGTTCCCGTTCTCAGAACCACGTAGGCTATATAGCTTGATTATATGTATGTGTATGGTTTTTCGTCTATAGCTCGCCCCGCTCCCTCATCTCGCGCCGCTCGGCAATGCGCTTCTTGTAGCGGATCTCGACCCTCCTGCGCTCGCCGCCGTCGATCTTGTGGCCGCGCTTGTCCTCCCACATGCCCTCCGTGACGGTGATCTGGGCGCCGCCGTCGTCCTTGAGCGGCAGCGCGTAAGGGCCCACAATGGTCCGCGCGCCCTGCACCTTGTAGCCGCGGACGCGGGACATCTCGGCCAGGGCGCACTCCTTGACGGCGCGGCCGGCGGGCACGTTGACGACGAGGCGCGCGGGGCGCACGGCGTCGCTCGCCGTGCGCGGCTCCGGCTCCAGGATCTTCAGCTCGGCCTTGCCGTCCTCCACGTGCCGCAGGTCGCCCCCCACCCCGTACTGCCCGTGCCGGAACCGCTGCCGCCACTGCAGGAGGTACCGCCGCGACCGCGGGGGCTCGATGCCGAGTTCGCGCAGCTGGTCCGAGGTCAAAGAGAAGAGCGCGTCCCACGTCGGGAACTTGGACGCGTGCTGCGCGAGCCCCCGCCCGATCACCGTCAGGAAGGTCTGCACGTCCGGGACGAAGGGCGTCGGGGGCGGGATCACGGGGGGCGCTGCGGTGGTGGAGGAGGAGGATGCCCGGATGGTTTGTTGGAGGGGCGTGAGACGCGGTGTCGGAGCTAGGGCGGTGCGCAGTTGCTGCGGGCGTAGGAAGGGCTGAGGTATAGAGGGTTTGAGCAGCTGATCTTTCGGAGTGCGTGTGGGATGCGGGCTTACCTTTAGGCGCACCATTTTTTGCGGTAGGGAGCCGGATTCCTCCTAATGTTTAAAGCCTCAGAGCGGCCAGCTAGACGACCATACCAGATTGGCGGAACAAGTGGGCGTACGACAGATTTACGGTAGATCTACTCTTGCGATGATAGCTTCGATTGAGCTGGATTCAATCGAAACTTGGAAAATTCAATGGGGATATCGGTAAAGGAAATTTGTGTCCTCCGATAGGTCCGTGCGCTCGTCCTTTTTTCTCATACGTAGTACGTACCTAAATTTAGAAGCTGCGGGAGCTGGACAGCCTGGCAGGGTACAAAAGGTAGCGGGGTATATACGCTAAACCTCGGTGGGATTAATTGCTGCATACCATGTATGTACGTATTGTAGGTACACTATGAGTCAAAATAGTGGGGGATAGCTTCTCTCAAGTTCAGTACGTACCGACATGTATCTGGCTGTCTGGCAACGGAAGGTATTGATAAAATCAAATCATCGACCTCTTCCTCTTCTAGTTGACAAAATTGTCTACCCTTCAATTAAATGAATTCCGTGGTCATACATACAATTTCGTTACTCCCACCACCAATTCTTTTATTAAACTTCTTTCTTTTCGTTGTCACCTCTCCAATGTGTTACTTTTGAAACATTCTGCAAATTGCGTTCGTTACGTATTCGCAATTATTGATATATGCTTGTTTCAATAAGTGATATCAGACCATCTTCCATTATCATCTGCATCATCTGCATCATCTCCAGTCCTTCTATTCAACTGTTCAGTCGCATATAAGAACTGGTTCAAGGTGCACATCGCGCTCATTCAATATGAGCTCGTCGCAGGGCTCGCAAGGGCCCCATGGGAAGTTTGTACAGTTTTCTGGTAAGTGCACATGTACCGATTGATCTATTATTCAATTCAATCGATTATGCTTTCGTTACGATACGATATTTTAGGTACTGAACTAACCCTTTGCAGATCCGTTCCCCGCCGATTTTCTCGGGATCTTGCATGGACTACCGGCCGGGAACCCCACCCACGACGCCAGAGAGCCGGGTGAACCGGGTGAGCCGAGTGAACCACAAAGGAAACGCATTCGAGTTGCACAAGCCGAATCAATCCCTGTTGCAAGAGAACAATTCGAGATTGAGAAACCCACTCAATTAAAATACGACCTACCGAGCACCGATCAACTCAGCCGAACTAACGTACATCAATATGTAGATTTACGCTTCAACCGAGAACACAATATCCTGCTCGTTTCTTCAACATCTCAACATGGTCACAATCCCTTTACGTACCTACTAAGCTTAGGCCACATCGATATGCCCCTCAAAATAGCTACCATCTTCGAGGCTATGGACTATTGTCGTGGTCGCGGCGATGACAGCTATGAAGGACAAGGTGCGCTTTGGGTGCGCGTCACTATCGAACTAGTGAGATTGTCTAGAATAGACATAGTACGATTCATCCTCGAGTTGAATTGGAATCCATCCACGACTTGCCACCCTGGTAACCCCCAGCCTGCCCTTAGTAATCTAATCCTAAACATCTTCTTTAGAAGTAGAGCTCAGATACAAGGCGCCGACGAGAAGCTGTCTCCGCAAGCATTTTACGATGCTGCCTTCGTCCCCGAGAAGGATGATTCAACCCCATCATTGTCACTCATTCCGCCTGGCTTAACCTCAAAGCTGTTCCCTTTCCAGTCTACCGCATTACAGTGGCTCTTGAATAGGGAAGGCGTTGCATGGGATGGTCAATTCAAAGATGGTCGTCCTAGTCTAGTGCCCTGCTTCGCGTCGTCAATCTCAACTATACCCTTCTCTTTTACTGAGGAGAAGGATGCAAACGGGAAGGTATACTACATGAGCCCCCTGTATCATGTCGTGACTGATGATATAACCCCCTTCCGTGATGGCGGCCAAGCTGCTATCAAAGGCGGAATCCTTGCCGAGGAGATGGGCTTGGGGAAGACAGTCGAGGTGATATCCCTCATTTGTACCCATTGTCGAGAAAACTCCCCGACTTCAAGCAATGCGCTACCCGAGAATGCTCTTCCTAACAGCGCAACTCTAATCGTGACCCCATCCACGCTGATGAACCAGTGGCTTGTGGAATTCAAGAAACATGCGCCACATCTACGGGCCATGGCCTATGAGGGGCTGAAAGGTGTTACAGGGGTTCAAGGAGATCAGATAGCCCGCAAACTGGCAGAACATGATGTTGTGATCACGACCTATAACGTCCTCCAGTCTGAGATTCATTATGCAGCAGAGCCTCCTGCTCGTTCTATGCGACACGAGAAGAAATATCGATACCCGAAGTCCCCTTTGTTGCAAATCTCTTGGTGGAGAGTATGTCTAGACGAGGCTCAACAAGTTGAGAGCAGTGCTACTAATGCCGCCAAGATCGCGAGGCTGATACCTCGTGCGAACGCTTGGGGTGTCACCGGAACACCTGTTAAAGAGGACATTGACGATTTAAGGGGTTTACTGATGTTTCTTCATTATGAGCCTTTTGCATCCACTGCAGCTACGTGGGAAACCCTCGTTACCTCGCACAAAGAGCTCTTTAAGCCACTCTTCCGCGATATATGCCTTCGACACACGAAACGTGCTGTCCGTAGCGAACTGCCGCTTCCGCCACAAACGCGTTACGTTGTCACGATGCCGTTCACCGAAATCGAGGAACAGCATTACCAGACAATGTTCAAGCGTCTGGCTTTGGAAATGGGCCTAGATCAGTACGGAGGACCGGCGGTGGACGACTGGGACCCAGACCAGCCGCAAACGATAGCTTTGATGATCCGAGCCCTGTCGCAACTGAGGCAATCTATCTTGCATCCTTCGCTTAGTGGTCAAAGGCCAGATTACAAGAGCAGGGGCCTACGCACAATTATGGAAGCTCTGGAGGGTATGATTCAGCAATCCATAGCTTCGATACGGGCAGATGAACGAACTTGCCTGATCGCCAAGCTGGATCATGGGCAGATCCTAGAGTATCAAAATAATATAGATGGAGCTATGTTGCTTTGGGAACAAGTCCTAGAGAAGGTCAAAAGACTCAACCAAGACTGCCAGGACAAAATTAACGAAGAATTGAAAAGACTCAATAAGACTGAGGAGACCGATTCCGAGAGCGATGCAGAACTTGACGAGCCAAACGCGCCGATGGTACTTTACGAGTGCCGGCGCAGACTTGCATCTCTACAAGATATCGAACACAGGGCAACATTCTTCATCGCCAGTGGTTATTTCCAGATGAAGGCCGACGCAAGGAGAACGGTCCCCGGCTCAAGAGAATTTAAAGATCTAGAGGAGAAGGAAACCTCTATGTACAAGGCAGCGAAGGATCTACGACAGCAGATTTTGCAACAGGTTCGCGCTAAAGTCGTGTCCTCGAGAGCTAAGATCCGAGACAAGGTAACAGCGAAGTCATTTATCAACATTCCCAGAATCGAACTCCCTTCACAGCACGACCAGGAAACCCAACTTCCTATACGCAAATTTCAGAAGCTTGCGGAGAGTCTAAACAGCCAAGCAGGCCTAGTTGATGAATGGCGTAAGACCATTATGAAGATGATACTTCAACCACTTGTGGATGAAGACGATGAAGATGCGACAGGAGAAGAATATGAAGACTCAACTAAACTTCAGGATGAACTAATGGTGTACACGTTAGTTTTCAGAGCCGTTATAGCCGATAGGCAAACCGCCATCTCTGGTCATCAAAATGAGCGAGTCAAGTATGAAATTGGCTTCGCCGAAGATCAAGCAGAGGACGGGAAGGGTCACGCCCCCAAAAAGACTCTGGAATTGCTCGAACAGCGTCTCCAAGCCAAGCCGAATTCAGAATTTACCTCGTTCCGAGATATCTCTGCAAACCTGAGAGAGCTGGCGACGAACTTTCGCTCCGCAGCCGACAGCGGGGAAATCCGAGAAATCGTCCATGCCTATATTCGGCTGATACAAGAACAGACCGCCGCACAGAGCAAGGCAGTGGCAGTTTTGGATTCGGAGCTAAACTCCTTTACTACGGCAACGAATGCCCGCGTAGAATACTACAAGCAGCTGCAGGCACTTTCGGATACGGTAGCCCCTTTTGACCAAGAGAAATTTCCTAGCCTTACGAGAAGACTTTGGGAGATCTCAAAGAGCTATCATGACGCTCAAAAAAGGATTGATTCAGCGATGCCCATACATCGATATCGTACGTGTATTCCCCATCGAAATAGATTTTAATTTTAGTTATACTAACTTACTTCGTAGTCATTCAGCTTAGACAAGCAGAACGAGACGACCCCATGTGTATTATTTGCCACTTCGCCTTCGCGCGAGGAGTCCTTACCCCATGCGGTCATCAATTTTGCAAGGAGTGTATTCTGATTTGGCTCCAAAACCACAAATCCTGTCCCATGTGCAAGTACGAGATGGATATATGTGCCTGTCACGACTTCACAGTGAAAAAACCGGAGGTAAGAGTTTTCCAAGAGCACGTTAGCTTACCTACCAAGTCAAAAGAGTCTGGCATCTATTCCGAATTTTCGAAAGGGAAACTCGAGGCCATCCAGAGTATCAATCTCAATGGCCTGTCGTTTTCTACCAAAGTAGACGCTATTGCGAAACACCTGATATGGCTACGTGTGGAGGACCGAGGCTCCCAGTCCGTGATCTTCTCGCAATTTCCGGATTTCCTCGACATCCTATCTCAAGCTTTCGATCAGTACAAGATCCGATATACCTCATTCAAGGCGAATCACGGTGTCCGCAAATTCAAGGAAGATCCTACAATCGAATGCTTCCTCATGGATGCCAGGGCCCACGCCAGTGGCCTCAACCTAGTCAACGCAAGCCATGTGTTCCTCTGCGAGCCCCTTTGCAACACGGCTTTGGAATTGCAGGCTATCGCTCGAGTGGACCGCATCGGCCAGCTGAAACCTACAACGGTGTGGCTCTACCTCATCGACGGTACCGTTGAGGAGTCTATCTACAATATTTCCGTCCAACGCCGCCTCGAACATCTGGGGAAGAAGGGAAAGGAGAACGCCACGGCGCCTTCTTCGCCAGAGGTGTCGGACTTCGACCTCGAAGCGGCGAACTCGCTCGAGCTCGAACAGGCTTTGTTACCTAAGCTGATGAGTAAACATCGAGACATTGGCGAAGTGGTCGACCGCGGCGACCTCTGGCAGTGCCTCTTCGGCCACGTAAAGAAGCCGAGCCCAGCCGAGGAGGACGAAACGACCGACCCCGCAACGCGAGAGTTACAGGCCCCCGAGGCGGCCGAGAGAGAACATGACGAGTAACGAAGAGAAGTAGCAACGATTCCGCTGTGGATTACTAACCATACGAACTAACGACGGAGGGAAAACGTGGTGGTAGTGGTGGGGGATAAGTGCGAAATAGGAATGAGACCCCTGTTTCGATGTATGATAGCAACCGAATTGATGCCGGTATGTAGGAATTGAGGTGTGTGTACGTACTAGGGAAATTGGCTTTGGTCGGCCACTGGGACGTCATATGAGAAACGAGGCTAGACGAGGCGTTACTGTATGTTAAGATACCATGATTGCTACCTGGTCAAGAGCATGTCGGCGATAGGGCGTCTAGTGTCGGCGATCGTGGGAGGGGTCATTTTTTTCGTTGGATTTTTGTCACTTTCGTCGCTTGGTGGTGTGGCCGATATACTTGCGTTGGACGATTTGTCTCTATTTGGATATGTTACGCATTATTATGCACGGATATATGTATATATGCGGCAGGGCTGCTACCTTATGGGTTCCCGCGAGAGAAAGGGGAACGAGTTACACGTCGGTGGTCTACATAGTGTACATAGCTAGATATGCATGTAGGAATCAAATAAATAGATGCAAGACATTCACATGGCGATGAGCTAGGAACAGCAAAGGGGTCTTTCAGCCTGCTTCCTACCCTGAGATACGGCTGCAGATGGTATTGTCGATCAAAGCTGCTGACAATGTGATTGGAGAGAATCACGTTGGATCTTCGATTGCGCTCTTATATAATGTAACGTCTTGATATTAAACGTGGGTAAGTCGAAGCGTGTCGTTCGTGGGTAAGCTGATGATGTATTGAAATATGCGTATGCAAATACGCTTCCAGCTACATCTAATGTGCAATGATCGCCCTCCTGTTTCAGCTGAGCCGATCCAAGTCAGCTAGCTCCATGTCGTTCAACCAATATAGATAATGGAATCCTTCTAGACGGAACTTGTGCGCATACTTTAATCTATCCTGTCTATCTCGGGCCTATAGGAGGTCTGAGGCGCACAATTCCGCACGTGGGAAACTCGCTTTTCTTTCTTTTCCGGGGTCCTTTCTTCTAGAAGCCTGCCTAAACAGTTCAATGAAACTTTTGGTACGCCCCTTTTATACATGTGCGTATGAGACATACATACAGCCGTCTGCTAAACATGTTTGTTCTATACATATCTAGTGCATGTATGTTAGACCTACATTTCCCTTCTTCCCTGGAATTTAGATAATTCTGCAACCGCTTGACCGAGGGTGGACCCCCCTTTTCAGACAGACGGATTCCTAGCTGGGTAAGTCCATACATGACCATGGAAGGTTTCAAGTCTCAGAGTCGCGTGGTTCCCCTGCGTCGTGGCATTAGAAGTAGGGCTGACTCAGGCTGAACTTAGTAACTAGTTGAACCATTCCCATCCATCCCCTTGGCGGATCAAGTGTCTATTACAACGGCAATCCCTTACCTCGGCTCGGTAATAGTTATCGTAATTGCGAAATCCATATGTATGTATGTATGTATGTATGTATGTATGTATGTACGTGAATTGTAGTACGGATCTGAAGCTCATCTCATCCCATGACGAAATAAGTTGCGCGGAAGGACGAGGCGCCCACTAGTCCTCTCATCACTAATTGACTCTTTATAGACCAGCACACCGCAACTTCCATCCCGATTCGTCGCCCGAACACGCTGTTTCGGGCTTTGCCTGTCTCACTTCAATGCCTCCTCCCCCTTGCTTTCGGTGCAGAACTAGGTTTTATCAGTATGATTCATATCTATGCCTTGCAAAGCAAACGACTTCTGCCTAGAGTGACTAATATAGGTACAGTACATCATAAAAGTCTAGCAGAAAAATGAATAAAAAAACAAGAGCGTATGTAGTACAGACCTGCTACGTAGCAGAGGAAACGAAAAAAAAAAGGTGACGCCGTCTAATGACCCTTCGTTACATATCGTTACCGTTCGTATTCCGACCAACCGGAGACCATTGATTAGTAGGACCCTTCAGCCTCAAGTTTTGACTGGAGGGTATTCCTGGCTGAGGGCCAAGAACTTGGCGAGGAAGATAAGGGAATAAAGGGAATGCTCGGTTTTCCCCAGCTCATCCAAAATCTTCCCTTGTAGCCCCCCCCCCCCCCCTTCCGTGTCCTTTTCCCCGTCCTCTAAGTTTGGTGATAGGAGCTATGCCCGCCATGCCGGTCGTAGTCGTAGTAGTAAGGCGGCAAGTCTTGATAGGATAAATCATCTCCTCCGCTGCTGTTTGTGCTGTCGCCGTAATAGCTGGGCGTTTGGTATTGCTGGTAGGGACTGGAGGTTGTGTAGTTCTGGGGCGTCCCAGGTTGCGCGGTCTCGCCTCCGCTTCCGCCGCTGCGCCGGCTCTCGGTCTCGTGGCCTGTGGCTAGCACGTACCTCATGCTCATGCTCCCCCAAGGCAAGCCTGAGAGGTCTACTCCGTCGTCTTCTGCGATCTCATCTGATGAAGGGAGCCGGTAACTGCTGTCTGCATTTTGTATGTCACGAGACTCTCGCTCCGCCTTCTCCTTCTGCTCTCTGGCCTTCTCTCCTATTCGTAACTCGTTAGCTATGTCTTAATGAATACAATTAATCATATTACGCACGAAACTTGCGTTGAGCGAGTCGATTTTGGATGCGCCTCCTTTCCTCAGGCTCCGTGACATCGGTCCAGTCGTCTTTCAGGGGCTTCGATCTAGGCTTTGGCTGTTTTTGGTGGCTAGATTCGGCTTTCTTGAGCGAACGTGAAGACATCTTCTCGATCCAAGCGCTATATTTAACGCTATTTTCGGCGTAAGCCGTCCCTTCGAACTGGAAGAGAAAACAAGAGCAAGTGTGATGATTGTTATCTCTGGTGCTGCCTTTCGCTGTGAGCTAGTTGTCGAGTATGGAAGTATTCGGCTGAGAAGGATGGTAATGTTGAAGTACCTCGCGACTCGCTCAACGGCCTGTCATATCTCTCATATATATAAAGGATTATATGGCAATGATGAGGCAGAGATGTCCTAGTGGATTAGAAGTACCTATGGCATTACCGCTGGTGAAGGGTTGGGGGCTGAAATATCACTTTGAAACCACGCATAGGGCTGATTACAAGAGTATATCTATCTCATAGGCGACTATGGTTCGCTTTTCGGTATCCTTGGCGAAGCTGGGGTTGCGGTTTGCGACTAACAAGGCTTATGGTGTCGTTCTATACCCACTTGAGTTTTCAGGCAGAGTGACATACTGTCAACATGCGGTAGAGTATGCAAGGACGGTGAAGGTAACAATGGAGCAACCTGGACTCAAGCCACGACTGTAACCCGATGGCAGCAGCTGGGGTTATACAATTTTTCTCCTGCATTGCATATCCGATCCTGCGGTAAGGAAGGGGGGGAAACATGATTAAAGATGAGATTGCCAAGCTAAGCGGCGATTATACCAGATGGGCGGAGTCATTAGATGTCATCTGCCACAAGGTGAAGCTGATACGCTTCTTGCAACCCGACATGATGACCCCCGAAAACCGAAATCTCGGGATTTCAAGCCATGGCGGTCCATCTTAGTCGAGGTAGAGAAGGCGTTGAAGCTAAAGATCTGGATGGTCGTCAGAGTAAAGCCACGATAAAAGTCGACCCGGTAATGGACCCATGGGGAACGGTAGAAAACGAAATACGATCTTAGTCTAGTCTACAAAAGGAAATGACAAGTCATGGGCTAGATGTGCTTGGCACTCACTCCCGTTTTAGTATGTACATCCCGTAAGGCGGATTGTAACGTGGTCTACTAGTCTGCAGCATGTGTTCTGATAGGTATACTACCTCTCAGACCCACTGGCTGAACAGAGTGATTTTTTGGCGATAATTGACGAATAGTATCCATTCGTTTTGATCGTGGATAATGGAACCTAGAATCCTGTATATCGCGAGAAACAATACGAGCCTGCTTGGGAAGAGGATGGTGTGGTCCTCTAGTTGTCTGCTCTAGGCGTCGTTGTTACTTGGTGACGTGCCTAAGCTACAGAGTTTTTGACGAATAGAAATTGGCGTGAGGCAAAGACTTGGGCCTAGAGCAGATCGAATAGCCGTTGCCTATCACTGGTACCCATGACGATCTGAAAATAGAGGCCCCGATACTTTACTTAACATATTGGATGTATTTCTCTCACAGCACCAACAATACTTCCATACATTCAGTATTTAGATTCATCTCTTTCCGTTCTTTGTCATGGATACCTGGGTAGTCTTAAACGTCTCGTGACCAGTGGTTTTCTGTGTGATGAGGTTTGAATAAGAAATTTCCACATGTAGCTACCGAGGGCTTTTTTGTCTTTAAGCCATGTTTCGGCGTTTACCGGGCAGCAACGGAGACAAGCGGGATAGTAATATTTTTAAGACGCCGACTGTAGCCCCGTCATAAGTTTCGAGGTGTGCAATGGTCAGAATGAGAGATATGATATAGACAGCATCACTGTTGATCGGATCGAAGCTGGGGAAAGTGTCGGTTGGATTCTTGGGACTCAACAAGAAACACATTGCTGTGCCTGTGTTCCCGTGCCAATCTTCCGTCGACTATACAGTCCATCGAAAACCACCTGGTCAGACTTCTCGTCCAAGCTTCACCTGGAGAATTTGACAAAGATTAACTTTGGATGCCATACTTGAGGCTGTAAAACCGCTATTCACCCAATTAGCACAATCCTCCACTCACCCTTTCATCCGGAAACACGCGATTTTCTCTTGAAGGCCGTTGATCCGATTCCTAGAAATACGACGAACTTATCTGGGGAGATACAAGCTCTGAAGATTTTCGTAGGAAGCGCTTCTGTTCACCGAATGCCGGTCAATGGCCAAGGAATGCTCTGCAGAGCGCAGAATATTAGATTCCTTAACTCAGACTCGAGGTGAGAGCTGACTAGGTTAAAAGTAATACACAAGGCTTATATTCGCACTTCGATCCAGGTACCATTGCTACTTGGCTACGTCAACCAGCTAGGCACTTGCTGACAGTGAGCATATTGTTAGTGTTTTACGTAAATGGGATTACGGGTTCTTCCCTTGAAAATAGACAGTTTTTCTGTCGAAAATATCCAGGACGAAAAGAGATAATTGGGCCGTTCAGATTGGTGAAACAGTTCAACCAGGTACATGATTGACAATACAATAGTGGAATGACGATGCGTGGTTAAGCAGAGGGTTGGGTAGATAAGGATATAGTTAAGAAGATAGGAGGGGACAATCACCTGGGCAGGTATCTAGGTAGTTGAAACTATCATCAAATAAAGAGCCTGTTCCTACCCGTTCAAGTTTAGATTAAGGTTAAGGTTCCCGTGGAATCCTTCGAGGCAGGGATGACTAGTATGCTTAAATTTTAATGATGAGAGAAGAGTTGGGATCATGGATGTGCAATCGTAAATGGATGACTACATCGATCAGGTGGTACCTAGGTACCCAGCCAGCCACGAGACTCACTACCTAGCATAGGGGGCTGTGTGTGTGGTCACACTGCATACTGCGAGATGAAGGCTGAACTTGAGCAAACGCTCCAGCGTCAACATCAAGTTACATCATGATGAACACTAAGTTCCTGCAACTCAGCCGCCGTACGCTACAGATAAGTTCGACTTCGTCTGCTAGTCCCATTCGATATACCGAGCAAAGAATATGAATTGGTGGCTTCCGCGTCTAACAATGGCACGACGAGAATAACCAGTCTGCCTTGCCGATCGACCCGTATCCTCCGAGGAAGCACTAGGAAACGCCCTCCGGCAGCGGGCCGCCAATATCAGGTACGCCTTGATTTATGCATAGTTCGGTGGTTAGGTAATCTCGAATACTTGAGTGGATATCGGTGTCTGGAGATGCAGCATAATGCCACAAAAGAAACCGGCCATTATGCGGTGCCATAAAAATCCTACGATTAATACCAAGAACCCCTTTCCCAACGCCGACGCAGCAGCTTGTAACGTTTGAGTCTGCTGTACGCCAGAGATTAGGTAGGCCTTGCAGAACTGCGGAGAATCAAGTCAGGGCATATGTATGTCATCTACCACAATGAAACCATCAGACTCTCTAAGAAATTAGACGCGGCAACCTGGATAGTGAGATTCCTCCCCTCAGCAGCCACTTTGTGAATAGCGCTCTGCAATATAAGGTACCAACCAATGACTAGGCGACAAATTATATACCCAAGTAACGTAAGCAACGCTACCTAGGTAGGCGTTTGCAACAAGACCAAAAACATATCAGATCATTCGAAGAATATGCTATATGTGTTCCTTGGCTTCTGCTTATGTCCTAGGCTCCTGGATGTGCTACCTACCGTACTCACCGTGCCCATGAGTCAGACGGGCAACGTAAATATCTGCGTAGGCGTGTAGCACCAGACTCGGTCTCAATCCGATGCAAAGTTGCGCGTGTCTACTTGCAATGGTAATTGGTTCGGCAGATGCGATGACGCGGACCTCTCCGGTTGCACGATGACGAGACCTGGAGCTATCGGAGGAGTGTCAAACAGCTCCTAGTCGACTGACTGCCTGATGCTTGTATTTTTTTTTGAAGCTTAGGCAAGCCTCATCCCACACCCTCCTGTCGGTGATTGATAGCCACACCGCTTTATCGAAATTAGAAAAAAAAAAAAAAAAAAGTTCCCGATGGCCATGTGCTCCGTCTAATGCGGCTCATCTCACTGACGACCGATGTAGAGCTAAATATATCTAGCGATTTGGAGACGGACAAATCCGGTATTGTGCTGACATTTGGAGTGTGTATTAGCCATTTAAGTAGAGGGGGGTGATGACGAAGGTTGTATGACCGATGTCTACCGGAGATTGGGCCATGACTGATATAGTATGGGAGATCTTCCCGACAACTTGGTTCGCTTCTACCCGTCGGAACATTTTATACAAATCGGTCTTTCCGGCGACGTGGCGCTGGAACTCTATGTTCAATTAGGGTTGAGAGGAGCGTGTGATTGTAAAAGGGGGAGGGGGGTTTGTATCCATAGCCAATGCTGACAAAGGAGATTGTCAACAAATTTAGCTGATGACTAGCAATTAGGGGTTATATATACACGTTGGTATACGCGTGATTCGCTTTTTCATCGATACGTCACTGTTTACAATCATTAAGGCTTCGGTCTTTTGAATTTTGAATTCTTCGGAATTTGAACGGCTAGTTTTGTTTTATAGAGTGTACCACCAGCTCAACTTGGCTCGACAAATCGTAAGATGAAGGATTGTGCGCTCCATAGTACACCTTTACATGATTTGGCACTCAAGCCCATACATTGCCCTCTCTACGTCCCTTTTGACTTGGTACCAATCAGCCCTTCTTTCGGCAAATTCATACACTTCCTCAGCACGGAATATGCCACCGAATCGATCGCCATCGGCAATGATGGTTGCCATTTCTTTGGCATGCCGGGCATCGATGAGGTATATCTGACTTAATTCTCGTAATGCTTTGAAATAGTCTAGCAGATCTGGATTCTTCAGTGTCCGAATGTACTCGAAGTACATAGTCATATCTGCAATGAGTTTGATTGCTCCGTCGGTGCTGATACGCTGTCGTTTGATATGCTTGCATACAGCCGTGAACAAACGTAATCCAACTTCACTGTTGAATACATCAAGCATGGTCTTCTCCGTGCTCCCTACAAGCATCTTCGTATGAGAAGCTACAAGCTCGGTAACACGCTTCGCTGTCTCAGTTGGCCCAATGTCAGGATCCGTAGGTACTCCAGCCTCAGGCGAAGGTGGTGGTGGGTTAAAGTCGGTAGGAAGCTGCGTCGTAGCACAAATATATTCGACTTCATCCATCAGCACATCAATGCCTTTGTTGAGACCTGCAGCAACGTTTTCGTCCAACATCTGCTCAAATTTCTTTTTAGCCAGGCCCGCAGGGTCGAGAAAATCATTACGATCAGCGATTTTTGGCGCCGCAAGCTGCTGCTCGTAGAAGACCTCAATCATTTGCGAGATGATATCCCCTACATTGACGAGCTCAATGAACATGACAAGTGGTGCCACTCCAGTCTGGCTATGATCGCTTATCTCCCGAGGGTTGTACCGGGAAAGGTGTTCCACTGCCTTTGCGAACCCGTTTTTAACATGTGTTTGGCCAAGTATTTTGACCAATACCACAAACATTGCCTCGCATTGCTCCCGAGCTTCTTCACCGGCCTGGCCGCCGAGAGAAATGAATTTCGCTGCTCTACCAAGGCTCTCCTTTGCAGCATGCACCAAACTAAGAGCGACCTCGATGCTGAAGAGACTTCTAATCCCTTCGAGCCGGTTCGCCATGAGCGCAGCCTTCGCTTTGAGTTCATCGCTGGGTGCCTCGGAAGGAAGGGGACCCCGAGTCTGTTCTGAAGCACCTCCAAGTCCTGGCGTTTGGGGACGAGATGATGTAGGTGTATCCGTTACCGACTTTCGTACGGAATCTCTATTACTAGCTGAAGCTGGCGCCGGCTTGCTAGCCCCAAAAGTTGAAATGGCACTAGGCAAGACAGTAACCGGCATCATGACAACTTTCTTGAAGGAACTTAAGAAATCGTTTTTATCAACCTGTCGGTTGAAATTTCCCATATAAAACGATTCGACGGTAGCCTCCTGTTCCGAAAGCTTCTGTTCCCAGTTGCCAACTTCATGGTCGGCAAATTTTGTGAAGCTGTCCAGCTCCTCTTCCAAGTATAGGTCTAGGTGTGGCTCGAAGACCCTCAAAGCTATGTCTTTCACGTGGTCATCTAGGCTTCTTTCCGAGCCCTTCGGTGGGATCAGCGATCGAACGAACTGCATACACTGTTCGAATAGGCCGGACACTGCTTTAAGGTAAGAAGGCATGTGTCGATCATGACATTCATCCAATAGGGGAGTGACATATTCCATTATAATCTCTTCCCGAATTTTGTCCACAAAGATCCAAAAGACATTTGCTGGTTGGGGGAATATACGACCAATCACGCCGCTCTGTTCGTTCAACTTTTTAACGAGCAATTCAAAGAATACACGAGAAGGCTCAAGCGTGACGTCGTCTTCAGAAGCTTGGTGGATACACTCCATCGGATTCCCCAGGATCTCGCGATCATCGAGGATCGGGTGCTTGTGGATAAAGAGGTCCATGGCAGCGTTACCGCCATTTAGGATGTGCAAGATGTGTGCGTATCTCCGCATTCTGCCGTCGACGTCCCAGAATTCGTAGCCCTGTTCGAACTCTCTCAGTACCGCGCTTTCGAAGATGGTTATCATGTTGATGAGCTTGGTTTCTCGTTGTAGGAAACCTTGGGTCCAGTCGCTTTTGCCGAATATCTCTAGGTTGGACAGCATCTGTGCCTGCCTCTCAGGATCTCGGAATACTTTGAAGACAACCGGTTCGGTATGGGTCTTCGCTCGGACTAGGTCAAAATAAAACGGTGCTAGAGCACCGTAAACCTTCCCATACTCTTGTCTCGCATGGCCCCGTATACTTCTGACATTTTTGAGTACGTCGAGTAATGCAGCTGGATCTTCATAGGGTGATTTAGACTGTGAGGTGTTGAGACTTAGTGTTTCAAACCCATCAAGTCTTGATTCCCGAGGTTGCAGAGCTTTGTCTCCTTGGATCTTTAGTCGTTCCTCTTCCAGGGCAGCATCGAATATAGTCGTACTAGCTTGCCTGACAGCATTCGGATTTGGTGCACCATTAGCAGCCGGCCTTACTAGAGTATCTCGTTTTCTTTTCATAGCCTCTTCGAATCTCCTCCTGGCCTCCAACTCGTTCCAGCATCCCATTGTTTTCAACCTTGCTACCCATCTCGTATCATCATAAACCATTTCACACATTCGCTTTGAAGTCCTCGCGAACCGAAGAAGATCCGGTACTGGTAAGTAGTCGAGGATAGACTCTATAATTTCTGTAGGCTAAGATAAGCATTAATCCTAATACCGATGAGACAAGCCAACCTTACCGGCGGGTAACGCGGTTTTCGTGTCAAGCATCGATGTCGCTCGTAGGGTGCTCAGGATGCTCGGCTTTGGCACCGCGCTATGCTGCGGCGCTCGTTTGAATGTAGACATTGTAGCTAATGTTGTTTGTGATAGGAGGCACTCGGGGAATATCTGAGGTTATACAGCTACATGGGGTGAACATGTGAAATAAAAGCTTATAATATTAAGTGATTGAAATGTACCGTATCTAGGTAGACATTGTCGAATAAAATGTGCAGTCCAATGGCCGTCGGAACTTCAATGAATAATACGAAGTTGTGAAAAAAAGGATCATTCAAACTGCAGAGAGGAACTTCTTGTTTAAAGGTCAATAAACATTCCAGCCCACCTTCCTAGGTACAAAGATACAGAGGTAAATTCACAGCTCCTGAACCTTATATCAATTAAACGCTATCGAAAATTATGGGGCATTGACGGCGCGTAGGATACCCAGGTTCCATGCACCTACCCTGTTACCTTGCACTATCTACACCGCCTTTTATGTTCTGGTTACTCCCCGCGGCAGAATTTGCTAATTCGTTCATTTTTTTTTTTTCGGGCCAAAGATCAATGGCAAAAAAAAGAACTTGACCATTTCGTTAGTTAGTAGCCAAGTTGACGCAGTAAATTTTGGTTATCCGTACCAACAGTTAAACCTCACTCGTCGAGATTTGATTACTAGTTCATTCTATTCATTTAGTTTACAACTAAATTTCTGTTTTCTGTTTCTGTTTCACCTCAATTACCTTCAAAATGGAGGCTGGTGATGCAGCAGCAACCTGGACAAAGCTTGACCCGTCCAAGCTTCGTCGCGACGCTGAGGCCAAAGGTAATAGTGATTTCATAAGTTGTCGCAACATAAATATCTAATATGTTCCAGAGGCCAAGCTCAAGAGACAGCAAGAGCAACGAGTCCAACGAGCCGAAGCTCGCAGAGAGAAGCGTCATGCCAAATCCGAGGCCAAACAAGCACGAAAGGCGAACGTTGGCCGTGCCGCCAAATGGAATCCTGAGCGCAAGGCAGCCGACAAGCTGAAGAAGCTAGCTAATCGCCCGCTCAAGCAAGAGAAGCGACGCAGACGAATGCGCCTTCGTGCCGAGAAGTTGGAAGCGCAAGCTATTAAGCTGATGGCGGAGGCGCAGCGTGCAAAAGCTCGTGCTGATTTGTTAGACGAGGAACGTGAGGTATGGCATAGAACATGGCTTGGTTAATGGTCTCGTTTTTGTTTACTGACTGTACGTTCAGAAGGAGGAAGCCGAGAAGAATAAGCTATCTCGTGAGATTGAGCAGATGGCGGGCGAGCCTAACAACGACAACTTTATTCCTCTTGATGGCGCCGAATCTTCTGATGACGAATCTACTACTACGCAGTCTACGGATGACGATGATGCCGCTCCTCCTCCCAAGAAGGAGGCCAAGAAGGACAAGAAGAAGGACGGGAAGCGCAAGCGTAAGGCTGAAGAAGACGATTCGCAAGAACCTACCAATGGCACAGTCAATGTCGATGATGTAGACGAAGTCGAGCCATCCAAGGAGAAGAAAAAGAAGAAGAAGCGAAAGCTAGAGCAGACCACCGAAGAAGCTGCCCCTCAAGAGGAGGCGGACCAGGCCGAGGTTCGCAAGGAAAAGAAGGACAAGAAGAAGAAGCGAAAGGAGAAGCACCAAGCCGAGGAGTACGTGCCACCCGTCGAAGCTGAAGGAGGAGTCAATACTAATGGGGGCGAGCAGTGGAACGTCCAAGCCTTAGAGGGTGATGACAAGAGGAAGGCAAAGTTTCTTAAGCTTCTCGGGGCCAGGAAATCCGCGAGCGCGGTTACCACAAACGTCAATAATGCTCCCTCTGCATCGAAAGAACACATCGCTAAAGTTCAGCATGACTTAGAACGTCAGTTCGACGCCGGGATGAGAATGAAGCATGAAGGACAAGGACAGAAGAGGGGTCTCGGGGCGTGATTACTTACAACAATGTACTCGTATGACGAAAAAGAAAAGGCGTTACAAAAGGTTTGGGGGTCACTTATACCATCTGAGTTGGCATGTTTAGTTGCAAGGTGGACAGCAGATTAGTCTAGTTGTTCTCCTAGCATCACTTACGAAATCGGTCATACTATTTCGATACTTCTCAGTGACTTTACTACGTATTGTTACTGTCCAATCTCGTTATCTTCTCTGGGATTCGAGTCCAGTGAACACCACACCCGAAGACTTGTCTTGTATGATTCGATTTATTAAAAATAAAAAAGGATGTAAGACAGGTAAAGATGCTTAAATCTGCCCTTCCGAAACACGAATTGTTCTTGTAGAGCTGGCGCTCAGGTATCATAAAGTTCTCCTAGACGGCTTTACATTGTGTACACGTTGAGATCCCTTCGCAGGACCTTCCCAGCCAAACCGACAACCGGGGTCATCATCTCAGGTCATGACCATATGAGACCCCAATGAATCTGCTCGCAACATTTTCCGTCCTCGCCACCGGTCCCGACTCCTATAGCTACGCTGTATGCGTCCCAAAAAAGGTGATTCCTCTATCGGAAGAAGATGCGAGAGATGACCTCGAATACTAGACCGCCGAAGACGATGAAAGCGAGGATGACTACACACGGACACGAGGCGCGTTAGTTCTCTTCCTCGAGAATCAACGGAACTTATATGTTGGGCTAGGTAGTGACAACTTACCAAGCCAAAAGGGTGAGATGGGCGACTTGGAAGACTCCTTAGCGCGCTTCTTGATATCGGTCTCGGACTTTCCGCGACGGGCGTCCTGCTCCTTGACGAACTTGGCGTTCCGTCTTCGCTGTTCTAGTGTTTGGGCCTGAACCCTGGAGTCAGTATTCGATCTTCTAGATACTCACGATGCTGTAGACGTACCATTGTGGATATGTGTGTATAGTATTTCGAGTTAAGGAATAAGCAAGGCGGAAAGCTTGTTCGGAATTCGGAGGCGGAAACGGATCGCGGTGAGTAGATCGCGGTTCACCACAATTGAAGGTGTGGACTTTGGATTAATATAAGAACAGAGTCGCAACTGGATCCCGTCCCTTACGCTGGCCGATATATAATAAATGAAATAAAAGGCGAATAGGTATTCCAATTGCTTCTAGGAACAGATCTCTCGAGGACTTGGGAAGAAGTTGGAGATGTAATTCACTTTCTCATATGGACATGGTGTCTGCAACTTGGGAAAGTGTACCATGTACTTCCCTATCGATAATGCAATAGTTCGAATTCAGGGACCTTGCATATCTCAACGAGCTCAGACCAGAAATCCGTTTTGTTTTTGTATGTACCTTACCAGCCACAACCCTCTAACCAAACCTGCGCCCCATAGTACAATCGCACGGACCATTGTGGCGGAGGTGGTGGTGGCGGGTGCAGCACGCCATTCAATAAATAGCTGGTCTGAGCTTGATGAGATTTCCTTCTGTGTGGATGAATCTCATTTGTGCGCTCCTGATGTTGTAGTACTGTTCAATGAGAACGCGTACAACAACGAAAAAATCTTCTCTCACTGGATACAGCAAGAGCTGGCGCGGTATACTATGGGCAAGAAATCTCTGTTGACAATGGACGTTGCTGGTTTTCATAACACTGAAACGATAAAACGAGGGCTTCGCGAGAAAAAAATACTACCTGCCATGATACCTGGGGGTATGACCAGCCATATCCAAGTTCTTGATACACACTTGAATGAAGTG